>PVHX01002958.1:0-98705 GCA_004024805.1 Geosciurus inauris | reverse complement strand
TATTCTTTTGTGTTTGAATAATATCCATTTCTGTATATATATCACAATTTTTAAACTGCCAGTGAGCACCTTGGTTCAGTCCATAGTTTGGTTATTGTAAGTAGTACTACAATAAACATGGAAATGCATGTGTCCCTTTGATGTGCTGATTTCATTTCCTTTGGATATATACCCCTAGGTAGAATAGTTGGATCATATGGTATTTCTATTTTTAGTTGTTCTGAGGAAACTGCATACCATTTTCCATTATGCCTGTACTAATTTCCAACTCCCACCAATAGCGGATATGAGTCACCTTTCTCTGTATCTTCACCAGCAAGTGTTATTGTCTTTTTGATAATAGTTATTCTAACTGGGGTGAGATGATATCTCATTGCAGATCATGATATCTCATTTGGATTTGCACTTTCCCGATGATTAGTGATATTGAACTTCTTTTCATACACTTGTGGGTCATTTGTTTATGTCCTTTTGAGAAATGTGTATTCAGATCATTTGCCTACTTTAAAAATTGATTTTATTGCTATTATCAAATTGTGTAGATTATATATACTAGATCTTAATTTATGTTGGATGAATAGTTTGCAAATATTTTCTCCCATCTTACAAACTGTCTCTTCACTCTGCTGATGGTTTCCTTTGCTGTGTATATTTTTGGTATTGTTGTCTGTGTTTTGGGGATCTTATTTAAAAACTTGTTGCTTATACTAATGTCTCAAAGTGTTTCTCCTGTGTTTTCTGCTAGTAGCTTCATAGTTTCAGGTATTATGGTTAGGTCTTTGATCCATTTTGAGTTGATTTTTGTATAGGGTGAGAGATGGGGTCATTTTATTCTTATGTGTAATAGTTATTCAATTTTCCCAGCACCATTAATTGAAGAGGTTGTCCTTTATCTAATGTAGTTTTGGGTGTTAAAGATCCGTTGTGTGTAGATGTATTTATTTCAGGGTTCTCATTCTGTTCCAATTGTGTCAACTGCTATAGTACCATGATTTTTGTGCTTATTATATCTCTGTAGGATGTTTTGAGAGCAAGTATGTTGATTCCTCCAATTTTGTTCAAGATGGCTTTGGCTATTTGGAGTCTTTTGTAGCTCGATATAAATTTTACTATTTTATTTTAATTTCTATTTCTATAAAGAATGTCATTGGTATAAATCACTTTGGGTAGTATAGACATTTTAGAAATATTAATTCTTCCAGTCTCTGGACATGGAAGTCCTTTCAGGTTTTGTATTTTTAGTTTCTTTCATCAGCATTCTGTAATTTTTATTGTAGAGATTCCTTGGTTAAATGTATTCCTATATATTTGTTTTGTTTTTTGTAGTTATTGTGAATGGCATTGTTTTTATGATACTCTTTTTTTTTCTTTCTTTACTAGGGATTGAACTCAGGGCCTTGCACATGCTGGGAAAGTACTCTACCATTGAGCTACATCCCTAACTTTCATGATTTTTTCTTGAGTAGTTCATTATTGGTGTATAAATATGCTACTGATTTTTGTATGTTGATTTTGTATATTTCTACTTCACTGAATTTGTTCATCAGCTCTGGTAGTTTTTTGGTTGAGTTTGTTTTCAGTATACAAAATATCATTCAAAATAGAAATGATTTGGCATCCTACTTTATTTTTGTACATGGTGTAAGGTATAACTTCATTATTTTGTACGTACCTATTCAATTTTCCAAGTACCATTTGATGATAAGAAAATCCTTACCACATTAAACAGTTTTGACGTTCTTGTTGAAAGTCTGTTCAGTAAATATGCAAGAGTTTATTTCTAGTTCCTCTATTCTGTCCCATTGGACTGTACATTTGTCTTTGTTCCAGCATCATGTTGTTCTAGCAGCTTTAGCTTTGTAGTCACTTTTGAATTCAGGAATTTTTGTGTGTTGATCTTGTATCTTGAAACTTTGTGGAATTATTTTATTAGCTTTAGCAGCTTTCTTGTGGTTTCTTTTGGATTTTCTATTTACAGGATCATGTTTACCCCCCCTTCCTTTCTAAATTAGATGCTTTTTCTTTTTCAGTCTAATAACTCTTGCTAAAACTTGCAGTATGATGTTGAATACTACAGGTTAAAGGTATATCTTGTCCTGTTCCTGATATTTATTTCATTAATTTCAGCTCAATCATTATTTCTTTTCTTCTGCTAGTTTGGGGATGAGTTTGCTCATTTTTCTGATTTCTTTGATGACCATTCATCATTCAAAAGTGGAAAGGATGTGGGCAAAAGGTGAACCCATTCCTTGTTGGCAGGACTGCAAATTAGTAAAGCCACTCTGGAAAACAGCATGGAGCTTCCTCAAGAAACTAGGAAACCACCATATGATCCAGATTTCCCTCTCATTTGTATTTATCCAAAAGAACTAAAATCAGCATAATATAGTGATACAGGTACATCAGTGTTTATAGCAGCATGATTCACAAGTACCAATTTATGAAACCATGCCAGGTACACATCAACAGATGAATGGACTAAGAAAATGTAGTATATATCCATGATGGAGTTTTACTCAACCATGAAGAAAAATGAAATTATGACATTTGCTGGCAAATGGATGGAACTGTGGAACATAATGCTATGTGAAATAAGCCAGACTCAGAAAGTCAAGAGTTCAATGTTTTCTCTCATATGCAGAATGTAGAGCAAAATAAGGGGAAAAAAGAGGGGGTGTCACACAAAAATAGAAGGGATATAGTGGAACAAAGGAAGGGGACTAAGAGGAAGGGGGGAAGAATGGGAAAAGAGAGGAACTATGGAATGAAATTGACCAAATTATGCTATGTACATATGTCAAAATACCATAGTGAATTTCACCTTTATGTATATCTATAACGCACTGATTTTAAAACAACAAATATATAGAAGGAAGATCTGTGGAGCAGAGGAAGAGGACAGGGGTAGGGAAGAAGGGAGGGAAAGAGGAAGTACTGAGGACTGAAATGAAGCAAATTGTATTTCATGCATGTGTGATTATGCCAATATGAACCTCAATGTTATAATTAAAATGCACTAATAACATTTTTAAAGTATATGTGTTTTTCAAACTCCATGTGTTTGTATAGTTTCTGTAGTTTTTTTCTGTTCATGTCTAATTTTACTCCATAACGACTTGATAAGATAAAAGGAATTATTTCAATGTTTTTGTATTTCATTTGTCTTGTTTGTGGCCTAATATATGATGTATTTTGGAGGAAGTTCAATAGGTAACTGAAAAGTGTATGAAATTGCTGTTGGGTGAAATATTCTTCAGATGTCTGTTAAATTCATTTGATACAGAAATTATTTTAACTCTATCTTTGTTAATTTTTTTTTGTTAGGATGACTTTTTCATTAGTGAGAATTGTACACTGAAATCACCCAGTTTTATTGTTTCAGGATCTACGTGTTCCTGTAAGTCAAGTGTTGTTCATTTTATGAAATTGAGTGTATTGGCATTTGGAGCATAAATATTTACAATATTGATATATTCTTTTAAAAATTATTAGTTCTTTGTAGTTATAATTTTAGGGTTCATTTTGACATAATTATAAAAGCATGGAATATAATTTGCTCTAATTCAGTCCATAGTACTTCCCCTTTTTTCTCTCTTTTTCTCACAGTCCCTTCCCTCTAATCTACTGACCTGCTATTTACTTTATTATTTATCTTTAAATTAGTGCCTTGTGGATATATGTAAAGGTGAGATTCACTGTGGTATATTCACATATGTACATAGGAAAGTTAGGTCAGATTCATTCCATACAATCTTTATATATGCTTATTGGATTGTTCCCTTTACCAATACATAATGGTCTTTGTCTCTTCTCATTAATTTTGGCTTGAAGTCAGTTTTGTCAGATATGAGTATAGCTACTCTTGCTTGTGGATTCCATTTGCATGGAATATAATTTTCCATTCTTTCACTTTCAGTTTGTGTATGTCTTTGCCAATGAGGTGTGTTTCATAAAGGCAACATATATTTGGGACTTGTTTTATAATATAGTTTGTCAGTCAATGTCTTTTAATTGGAGAATTAAGACCATTTACATTCAGTATTATTATGGAGAGATGTATATTACTTCCTGTCATTTTGTTTTACCTTCAATATTTCATTCTTAATTCTCGTTCGCTTATCTATTCTTCTAATGAGATTATTTCCTGTGTGCTCTTTGTTGTGTTTATCTTCTGCATGTAGAATTCCTTTGAGTATCTTCTGTAATGCTGGCTTCTTGGTCATAAATTCCTTTAGTTTTATCTTGGAAGGTTTTTATTTCTGCTTCAATTCTGAAGGATAGCTTCACTGTGTATAAAAATCTAGGGTGGCAATTATTTTCTCTCAGGGCTTAAAGTATGTTGTTTCAAGTCCTTCTAGACTTAAGGAGTTTCTGGATTTTGGGCATTTTATTTATAATGTGTTGTGGAGTGATTCTTTTCTTCCTTTTTTTCTTGTATTTGGGATTCAATGTCTGAATGCCCATCTCATTCCTAAAGTTTGGGAAATTTTCTGCTATTATTTTACTGCATAGGTTTTCAATACCATTGGAATGTCTCTTTTCCTTCCTCCAGATTTATGGGTATTAAATTGTTTCTCTTTGTTGTCCCAGAGTTCTTTTTTTTTTTTTAGTTGTCTATGGATGTTTTTATTTTATCTATTTATTTTTATGTGGTGCTGAGGATCGAACCCAGTGCCTCACACATGCTAGGCAAGTGCTCTACCACTGAGCCACAACCCCAGCCCTGTCCCAGAGTTCTTGTATATTGTGATTCCTTCCTTCCTTTCTTTTTTTCTTTTCTTCCTTTCTTCCCTTCCCTTCCCTTTCCTTCTCTCCCCTTTTCTCTCTTTTTCATTATTACTTTTTATGTAATAAAGACACAACCTTGTCTTCAGTCTTGAAATTCTGTCTTCTTGACTTAGTCTATCAGTGAGACTTTTAGTTGAATTCTTCATTTGACTTATTGTACTTTTCATTTGTTTTGTTCTTTTTCAGAATTTCTATAGAATTTTTCATTTATATCCTGTATTGTATTCCTTTTTAATTTTTAAAGTTTTATTTTTTTAAATAAACTGTTTTTAGTTGTAGATGGATACAATACCTTTATTTATTTTTATGTGATGCTGAGGATCAAACCCAGTGCTGCACATGTGCTATAGGAAAGCACTCTACCACTGAGCCACAACCCCAGTCCCTTGTCTTCCTTAATTCATTCAGCTATTTGTACCTTTTGACTTCATTGATCATTTTATCTCTCAAATTTCTGAATACTTTGTCCAAATTTCATCCATTTTCATATGTATGGTTTTCAATTATTGGTAGTTATAAATTTTTGGAGGCATCTTGTTGACCTGTTTTCTCATGCTTCTTGTCATTCTATGTTGAAGTCTGCACATCTGTTTGGATGGCTTCCTTTTCCACTATTGTGTGTAGGAGTCTTTTAGCGAGATATTGTGTCTTTACAATATGCATTGGGCTGCAGGTTTACCTCAGTGTCAAAGCACCCACTCAGCATAATGTAAGCACTAAATTCATCCCCCAGCACCACTGTGAAGGGAGAGAATAACCACCACTAGCAATGGTATTTTAAGATTCAACCATATATTAACATAAAATAAAAACTTATATATGATCTCTGCAACTCCACTAACAAAAGAAAGAAGAGGATGAGTAATATAGATTAGGCTGAGAAATTAGGCATTGATGATAATATACTTAATAATGAAATATATAGATGGAAAGAAAAGAGGGAGGGAACATAGAAGAAATAAGATAAGATAGAATGGACTATAAATGAGAAAGATTAAAGGAGATATTGAGAAAAATTCAATTAATTGAAAAAATACACATAATTAGAGAACAGGAAAAATAATGAAGAAAACAAAATAATTTATAAAGCCTAAGCAAAAACTAACAACAACAACAATGAAAATCACCATCTTTTTGAGATGAAACAAATGGAGACACTTCTGAAGCTTCAGATTTAAGATACACCAGATATGAATAAATTTGTGGGGTGTAATTGCAGATCAGTTTGTTTCTTCTCAGTTCCAACCTATGCAGGCCAAACTTCTACTTCTTCTTGCCCACAAGGAGTACTGTGGGAACATCCAATGCAGAGCTAATTTCACCTCAATATTTTTGAATTTTGTACCTGGGGATATGGGTGTGGATATGGTAGGGGCCACTGGCTTAGCCCTCTTGCCCGCAGAGTCTGGGGACTGATTCAGTTTTCATTAAACCCTGTATCCCAAGAGTCAAACCATGTGTTGAGCACCTGTGTGTGTGTGTGGCGAGGGATTGGGATAGGGTGGGGAAGCATTCAAGTTGCAGTGGTATTGAATCCTCCAAACACGTTTAAGCATGGGTTAGGCAGTCAGGCCTGCATTGTCTATCCTAGGATAGAGTGCTGCAGGAGTAAGCTTTCCACTAAACCCAGTGTCAGCAATCTGGTACCCAAGTCACTCCCACATCCAAATCCTGCTGCTCTCAGACCTTGTTATAAAACTTAAGGTGCCAGTTTCCAAGGACCTGTTGTAATGCCTGCTGTAGCCCAGATTTCCCCACAGGTGCATTCTAAAGTCTCACTCCTAAGCCCAGGCTAAATTTTGGTCTGGGCATCTGGTGTCCATTGAAAAAACAGAGATTTTGATCTCCTGCACAGAAAGTGTAGGGAAATGCACAGTGCTGGTAGTATCTTCTTCCACACCTTATCACTATGCAATATTAATTCTCTGCTTGGACTGCTTACTTGCCTGACAAGTAGAGTTTGTTTTTCTTGAATTCAGTAGGATTCCTTTTTTTGACAATTTAGAGGGAAGGTTCTCCTACCTCTCCAAGTAGCCACATGCCTGGCACTGGTGTAGTCTATTTCTTTTCCTCTATTTTTTTCTAAGAAAAAAACCATCCCAATATTTCTGGGTTTTGTCTGGCCACTGACTCTCTGGAGTCAGACTCCAGCGCTTTCCCAATGCTCCCTTATCTCATATGCAGTCACATAACTGTTGATATCGATTTCAACACCATTATTGTCATCAAAAACTAGAGAACTGACATCTTTTGATACTGATCCTTTTAAATAAAGAAACACAGATAAACTTCATTTATTTGGGTTTTTGTTTACACTCAGTTCAATATTATGGGTTATTTTTTCCAGAAGCCTTACATGTACTTGCTACATTTATTTCTGTCTCTTGTTAGCACCATAGGGTTAGCAATCCATTGTGATATATTTGGCTTTTATTCTGATGCCATGCTATTTATTTTTTGCTTCTTATTTTTATTCATTTGAATTAAACATATATTCAAAAATTTGTAATTATGAATTATAATTCTATGTGTATTTTGGGCTCATGAAATATTATCACTTTTAAAATTGTTCTGAGCTATTTATCTCTATTCATTGTATTTACTTCCCAGTGAGAAATTCATTGAAAACCGACAGGACCATGAATGAGCATAGCTGACAAGAGATAGTCTATAAACCAATTACCTTCCTTCCTTTTCTCTTGGCCAGACAGAAAGCATTCTGACAGTAGTAGATAACAATTGTGAAACACCTAGAGAGACTGGGCAGAAAACAAACAAAACCAACATCACATTTAAAAGAGAGTCACATGAACTCAATGGCATGATTAATATCACTGAACCAAGTTTTCTGAAGTAATGTTCCATATGGAACAGGGTAAACTGAATTCAGAACAGATTTCTGGGAACTTCCTATTGGATAAAGGCAGTTTGCTTTGAAAGGCAAGTAAATCGATGACCCAAACAATGATAAGCAGGATGAAGGGGGAATGAAAGAGGAAGAAACACAGCAGAAACTTTCAGGGCAGAAAGGAACTTTAATGAGAAGAGGAGACATCAATGAAGGATCTCTGAATTGGTGGCATTTTGATTCATACTTTGTTCAGGTAGAAGCTAGTTCGGGTAGAAGAACTCAAGAATATGAAATGTGCTTTGTACTCGTACAAAAAAATTAGTTTTCCTGTGAATTATACATCATATACTTCAAGTCTTATAGCATGCACTCTAGAAGTGATTCTTTTTTAAGCTCTTTTACAAAAACTGTATAAGGGAAAGCTGAGAGCTGTTTAGAGTATCTAGATAACAAATTCTTTCTTGTAATAATGTTTATATAGGAAATTGCTTTCCCCATGGAGCCTAGGAAAATTTATGTACAGATATTTCTTGAATACTAAGATGAAAAGTCAAACTTGTTTTGTATTTTTGTTTGCACAAAATCTGTGGGCTTTGTACCAGCTTTGTTCTATGGAAACATCATTATCACCCATATCAGGTATCAATACCAGTAAAAATCTCACATTTTTAAGGTTTTCAATAAGAGCTCTCAATGTCTTCTGTATCAATTGTAACATCTTCAGGTTTCATAACCTGGAAAAAAATTAACCAATCATAAGTCACATCAGGTTTCTTAAATTCATATAAGAAATAGATAATTCTTCAAAACACAATGTTGATATTTATTGAATAAGATATTAAAGTGTCTTTTGTCTTATTCCTATCTCATTCCTACTTCAGCCCACATTCTAAATTCCTATTGAATTGCTTGTAACTTTTGGTGTACTTCTTGAGTTTTTCAATAAAAATATTCATAGTCAGATGCTAGGACCCCAAATTCACCTGAACTTCTCATGATACTTCCCAACTATTATCTATTCCTTCCCTCCCAGGTTAAGTGTCATTTTGACTTTCAGGTAATCAATCCCTCACCCCTTTTTTTCTGTTTCTGGTTTCACCAACTGAGCTTGTATCCCCACTTAAGCAATGTAGTTTTAGTTTTCCTGGTTTCAAATTTCATATGGATGGAATACAAAAACATGAATTCTTTTGAATCATCCTTTACATGTTCTTAAGTATAAGTTTAGTGCATTTTGTTACATAGAATTATAATAGAGTAATTTGCCTCAGTTTATTCGCCACTCACTCATTTTTGTTGTTTCCATTTTGAAAAAAAAATACTGTTATGTCTATTCTTGGAAATGTATCTTATTACATATGTGCAAATTCTGGGTGTATACCAAGGAGTTAGATTACTGATCATACGGTTAAGCACATCTTAACTTTTCATAGGTAATGTCTAAAAGGCTTTTTAAATTTTTTGTGATAATTTATATTCTAATCAGAAGTATGAGATTTATTTTATCTATAATCTTTAATGTTACCTAGGATTGTCAATATTTGGACATTTAGTTATTCTGTCAGGTGCTTAATAATGTCTCATTTAGTTTCTTTTTTAAAATTTTTTATTTGTTCTTTTTAGATATACATGACAACAGAGCATATTTTGACATACTATACATACATAGAGTATAACTTCCCATTCTTGTGGTTGTACAGGATTTGGAGTTACACTGGTCATGTATTCATAAATGAACATAGGAAAGCTATGGCTGATTCACTACTGTCTTTCCTATTCCTATGCCCCCTTCCCTTGCCTGCATTCCCTTTGTCTAATCCAATGAACTTCTGTTCTCCCCTGCTCCCTGCTCATTGTGTGTTAGCATCCACATATCAGAGAGAACATTTGGCATTGTTCCTGAGCTAACATGATGGAGAACTGGGCCTACATTTTCCTCTAGTAGGCAGAGTGTCTCTGGTCTAATGCCTAGATCCTTGACCCCCATTGAGTTGTTTTGTGCAGGATGGGTGAAAGGGGCTCAATTTCAATATACTACATATGGATTTCCAGTTTTCCCAGCACCATTGGTTGAAGAGGCTATCTTTTCTCAATGTATGTTTACGGCACCTTTGTCTAGTATGAGATAACTGTATTTATGTGGGTTTTCTCTGTGTCTTCTATTCTGTCCCATTGGTCTTCATGTCTGTTTGGTGCCAATACCATGCTCTTTTGGTTACTATGGATCTGTAGTATAATTTAAGGTCTGGTATTTAGATGCCTCCTGTTTCACTTTTCTCACTAAGGATTGCTGTGGCTATTCTGGGCCTCTTATTTTTCCAAATGAATTTCATGACTGCTTTTTCTATTTCTGTGAGGAGCATCATTGAAATTTTTTTTTTTTTTTTTTTTTTTTGGTACCAGGGATTGAACTCAGGGGTACTCAACCACTGAGCCACATCCCCAGCCCTCTTTTGTGTTTTATGTAGAGACAGGGTCTCACTGAGTTGCTCAGCGCCTCGCCCTTGCTGAGGCTGGCTTTGAACCCACAATTCAAAGGGGATTACATGTGTGAGCCACCGCGCCCAGCTTCATTGGAATTTTAATAGGAACTGCATTAAATCTGTATAGCACTTTTGGTAGTATGGTCATTTTGACAATATTAATTCTGCCTATCCAAGAACAGAGAAGATCTTTTCATTTTCTATGGTCTTTTTCTTTCTTTAGTCTTCTGTAGTTTTCATTGTAGAGGTCTTTCACCTCTTTTTTTAGATGGATTCCCAAATATTTTATTTTTTTCAAGGCTATTGTGATAATTTTTCGAATTCCTCTTTCAGTTGATTTATCACTGATGTATAGGAATGCAATTTATTTATAAGTGTTAATTTTATATCCTGTTTCTTTCCTGAATTCATTTATGAGTTTTAGAAGTTTTCTGTGGAGTTTTTTGGATCTCCTAAATATACAATCAGTTGTCAGCAAAGAATTGAGTTCTTCTTTTCCTATTCTTATATCTTTAACTTATTTCTTCTAATTGCTCTGCCTAGAGTTTTAAAGACTATGATGAATAAAAGTGGTAAAAGAAGGCATCCTTATCTTGTTTGAGTTTTTAGAGGGAATGCTTTCAGTTTTTCTCCATTTAGAATGATGCTGGTCTTGGCTTTTACAATGTTGAGGTATGTTTCTACTATTCCTAGTTTTGCTAGTGTTTTGAACATAAATGGATACTGTATTTTGTCAAATGCTTTTTCTGCATATATTGAGATAATCATGTAATTCTTGTCTTTAAGTCTATTTGATGTAATGAATTATGTTTATTGATGTCCATATGTTGAACTGACCTTGGTCACTTGATCATGGTGCACTATCTTTTTAATATGTTTTTGTATGCAATTTGCCAGGATTTTATTAAGAAGTTTTGCCTCTATGTTCATCAGGGATTATGGTCTGAAGTTTTTTTTCCTTGATGTGTCTTTAACTGGTTTGGGCATCATGGTGATACTAGGTGACATGGCATCAGGATGATATGAATATAGTGAGTTTGGAAGGGTTCCTTCCTTTTCTATTTCATGAAATAATAAGTCTTGTAGCACTTAGTTGAGAAGCTATCTGGTCCTGGGCTTTTCTTTGTTGGTAGGCTTTTGATGGCATCTTCAATTTCATTGCTTGAAATTGATCTGTTTAAATATTCTATGTCCTCCTGATTCAATTTGGGTGTGTCATATGTCTCTAGATATTTGTTGATATCTTCAAGATTTTCTATTTTATTAGAGTATAAATTTTCAAAAAGTATCTTATTATTATCTGTATTTCAATAGTGTCTGTCATGATCTTTCTTTTTCATCACAAATTTTAGTAATTTGAGTTTTCCCTCTCCTACTCTTCATTAGCTTGGCTAAGGGTTTACCACTTTTATTTATTTTTTAAAGAACCAACTTTTTATTTTGTCAATTTTTAAAATCTTTTGTTTTAGTTTTATTGGTATCAGCTCTGATTTTAATTATTTCCTTTCTTCTACTGTTTGTGGTTTTGATTTGTCCTTTTTCTAGGGCTTTGAGATGTAACATTAGGTTATTTATTTGGACTGTCTATTCTTTTAATGAATAAGCACAATGCAATGAACATGCCTCTTAGACTTGAGTGTCACAGATATTTTGATATGTTGTATCACTATTTTCATTTATCTTTAAGTATTTTTTGAATTTCATCCCTGATTTCTTCTGCTATCCATTGGCCATTCAATACTATATTATTTAGTCTCCAGGTGTTAGAGTAGCTTCTATTTTTTATTCCATCTTTGATTTCTAATTTCATTCCAGTATGATATGATAATATGCAAGGCATTATCTCCATTTTTTTGTGTGTTTGCTAACAGTTGCTTTGTGGCGTAAGATATGGTCTGTTTTACAGAAGGATCCATTTGCTGCTGAGAATAAAATATATTCAGTCATTGATTGATGAAATATTCTGTATATATCTTTTAAATCTAAATTATTAATTGTATTTTTAAATTCTATAGCTTTTTTTTTTCCAGTTTTTTTTGTGAAGGATCTATCCAGTGGTGAGGGAGGTGTGTTGATGTCACCAAGTATTACTGGGTTGTGGTCTGTTTGCTTCTTGAAATTGAGAAGGGTTTGTTTGATGTACATAGACACTTCCATTGTTTGGGGCATAAACATTTATGTTTGTTATGTCTTATTGACATATAATTCCCTTCAGCACCATGGAATGTCCTTCTTATCACTTTTCATTAACTTTGGCTTGAAGCCCACTTTATTTGATATGAGGATAGAAACCCCTGTTTGTTTATGAGATCCATGTGAATGATGTTTTTACCATCCTTTTACTTTCAGTCTTTGGATGTTTTTGCCTATGAGGTGTGTCTCTTGGAGAGAGCATATTGTTGGGTCTTGTTTTTAAATCCAATCTGCCAGTCTGTGTCTTTTGATTGATGTGTTTAGACAATTTACATTCAATGTTATTGAGAAATTATTTTTATTCCCTGTCATTTTGATTTATTTCTGGTTTTAAATTTGAATCAGTTTTGCCTTTGTCTATTCTTCTAGTGTAGTTCTTCCTGTGTAGTTCCCCCCTTTTCCTCTTTTCACTTTTATTTTTCATTTCCTGTTCATGAAATATTTTATTGAGTATGTTTTGTAGTGCAGGCCTTTTATTTGTGAATTCTTTTAACTTTTGTTTATCATGAAACATTTTTATTTCAACTTCAATTCTGAAGCTTAATCTTGCTGGGTATAGTATTCTTGGCCAGCATCCATTTTCTTTCATAGCTTGGTATACATTATTCCAAGACCTCCTAGCTTTGAGGGTCTGGGTAGAGAAATCAGCTGTGATCCAGTTTGGTTTCCCTCTAAATGTGACCTGTTTTTGTCTGGTATCCTTTAATATTCTATCCTCATTTTGTATGTTAGGCATTTTCATAATAATGTGGCTTGGTGTGGGTCTGTTTTAGTTATGTATATTTGCAATCAAATATTTGCAAAACTCCAGTATTTGATTTTCTATTTCTTTCTTTAGGTTTGGGAAATTTTCTGATATTATTTTATTGCAAAATTGTGCATTCGTTTGGTTTGTATCTCCAAGTCTTCATCTATCCTGATAAATCTTAAATTTGGTCTTTTCAGGTTATCTCATATTTCTTGGAATCTGTTTATGGTATCTTCGTATCTTTTCCCCACAGTCCCCTTTATTTTCAATATTATAAATTTTGTCTTTATTACTTGAAACTCTGTCTTCCAAGTGGTCTAGTCTGTTGAGGATGTTTTCCATTGAATTTTTAATTTTGTTTATTGATTACTTTATTTCAAGGACTTCTGCTTGATTTTTTTTTTCAGAATCTCTCTTTATTGAAGTGATCTTTCACTTCCTGTATTTTCTTTCTGAGTTCACTCCTTACATTGTCCTTTATCTTGCAGATCTAAACTCCTTCTCTGACAGTATGTATCTGAGTCAGTAGAGTTTTTACCCTGCTGATCTGAGTCAGTAGAGTTTTTACAGTGTCCCTAAAGGTTTCCAGTACCTCATTGTTTAGAGGGGGACAAAAATAATATCAACAACCAATGCAAACATATATAGCATTAAACCAAATAGTTCTTGCTATGATGTATACAATGTTAATTATTACAATAAACAAACAATATTTTCAGTTAATGCCTACAATAAAAACAGTAACTTTACAAAAGGGTTTACAATTTCAAATGGTGGACAGGGAGAGAACAGATGTGATGCAAGATGTGATGATTTTGAGGGAGGAGGAGAGAAGACAGAAGTAAAAAGTTAAAGTAAGAAAAGAGAGAAAGAGAATGGTAAAATTATTGTTTTTATAAGTTAAAGGGAGAACAATAGAGATTGGCTGTTATCAGAAGAAAAGAGAGAAAGAGAATCAAGGGAAACAATTAAGTGAGAATAAATATAACAATTTAAAAATTTAAAAATAAAAATAAGAGAATACAAAGCAAAACTGAAATATACTAATCAAATATTCTAGTCCTCAAAATACTGATCCATGAAAAATAACTGGCTTCAAAAATGGTAGAAATGAGAAAAAAACAAATATGAACATGTATAAATTTCCATGAGCCATTCAGTTCACAATTAAACAGAGAAATGAAAAAAGAAAATAAAAATGTCTTAATGAAAATTTAAAGAATTGTTTCATTGGAGTTCAAAAGATTCTCAGCTTCCCTTCCCAGCAGTGTTAGGTGGGGTCATCTGGAATGTGATGCTTGCTTCACCCTCAGGGTGAGGTTGCTAAAGTGAGAGGTAATCCCATATGTGGAACTCCTAGAGGCAGGGTTTAGGCTTAGGTATGCTCTAGGTTCTTTGCTGAATGCAAGTTGGTCTGTAGATTTTAAATAGGTGCATCTCCAGGGCCCAGCAATTGCTGGTCCACACTGGGGACTGCTCCCCAGGCATCTCCCCTGGGTTCCATTTGTGTGGTGGAAGAGCCAATTCTTAGTTAACTACATCACCTGCAGACTCCACATTTCCTGGTCTCTGGTTCAGTATCCAAACAATCTCTCCATCTGCCCTTTCAAATTCCCAGCCAGCATGTCTCTTCCAGCTAGTTCTGCAAGCAGCAGATTGGAGGGGGTGGGGGAGAGATAGGTGGGTTTCCACAACCAGTAGACCCCTGTGTAAACCTCTCTCCACATTTGATTTTCTCCTGGTCACTCCTTGTAGTGCTATATTGGTTTGCCAGGACTGTATTTTGGGCCAAATTTGGGTTTGTCGGTAATCAGCTCCCCAGCTGCCAGCCCCCAACACCAGAGTTATAAAATGGTTCCTTCCATCTGCCCCAGCTGGGAGAGATGTGGCTTCTTTCCTGCACAATACACTTGTGCAGCACATCTTTCACATTAGTCAGATAGTATTTTTGATCTCTAAACCCTCTGAACCCACACATGCCTTAGGCCTCCTAAAAATGTGGGTTCCTTTAATTGCCTTATTCCTCCACTTTGAATAGGCTTTGAATATACAGTATTCAATTCCAGTAAAGTACCCCCTACTTTTTTTCTCCACCCACCTTGCTGAGGCTGCCTATATGTTTTCTTGGTTTCACGCCATGGAGAAGCCAGGAAAGAAAACTTCTCTATTCTGACATCTACTCTCATTTAGTTTTTATTGTAATGTTACTGTCTAAATAGTTGTATATATGTCTCACATCTTACTTTTTTCTATAGATCTCAAGAAATACTTTGTGTTAATCTTTTGTTTTAAACTACTTTTGAGTTTTCTTAGTCATCAATATGCACCTTAATTTACAACCATCTATTTCAGATGAATTCCAGTAAGATATAGCAATCTTGTTCTAATATAGTTCTATCACCTCCCTTTTTCTTTATGCTATTATCATCATATATTACATCCACATACACTATATACTCAATAATATTATGGTAAAATTACTGTTTTTATAAGCTTATACTTAAAATTTTATACCTATTGAGTATGGGTGGTAAACTATGACATATAAATCAAATCTGGCCTGCTGCCTATTTTTGGAAAGAAAGTTTTATTGAAAAAAATGCATAACCATTCATTTATGTATTATCCATGAATGCTTTCATGTTAAAAGTTGAAGGTGAGTAGTGTGACATGGAATCAATGTTGCTGATAATGTGACCTTACATCAAGGAGATTATCCCGGATTACCTGGGTGAGTTCAATACAAATTTATACAATTTTCTGTTAAATTAGTTCAACCAAATAAAAGATGTATTTATTCTGATTTTGTAATGACCACAGTTACTCTTATGGGTGCTCTTTATTCATTCATGTGCATTTGAATTTCATCTGATATCACTTTCAATGTAAAGAGCTTCCTTCAGTGCTTCTTATAAGGTACTTCTGCTGTCAACACATTCTGTAGTCATTTGTGCATGTCTTTATTGTATCTTCTTTTGAAGGATAATTTTAAAGGATTCAGAATCCTTGCTTAAATGTTCTTTCCCCCAGCACTTTCATATGTTGTCCCACTATTCTGACCTCCACTGTTTTTGAGAAGTCAACTGTTAACCTTACTGTGGTTCCCTTGTTTATGAAGGGTAACATGTTACTACTTCCAAGATTTTCTCTCTCCATTTTTTCATCATTTCGATTGAGATGTCTAAGAATGGATCTTTGTGTTTATTGTAGTTAGAGATCAATGAATTCATGGATGTATAGAATAATTCATCAAATTAGCGAAATATTTGGCCATTGTTTCTTCATTTTTTTCACTTTCACTTCAACTTCTAAGGGACCACCATTATACACTTAATGGTGTCCCAGTGGTTTCTGAGGTTTTCTGGTTGCTTTTTTTTTTTTTTTTTGTAACAGGAATTGAACTCAGGGGTACTTGTCCACTGAGCCACATCCCCAGCCCTATTTTTTGTTTTATTTACAGACAGGGTCTCACTGAGTTACTTAGTGCCTTGCTGTTGCTGAGGCAGGCTTTGAACTCATGATTCTCCTATTTCAGCCTCTCAAAGTGCTGGGATTATAGGCATGCACCACCACACCTGGATTCTGAGGTTTTCTTTTCCCCTCTGTTTTTAGGACTGAATGATTTATTTTGTGCTATCTTCATGTTGGTTGATTTTATATTGTCAGCTCTAATATACTCTTGAGGCCCTGTAGTGAATTTTTATTTTCAGTTACTGTGTTCTTAAAATCCAGATTTCCATTCTTTTTTGTCTCTTTTGTCAATAGTCTTATTTGATGAGTGATTGCTGTCATCTTTTAACCCAAACATATTTCCTTTAGTTTTTTAATCACTCTTCATTAATTCCACTATTTCCCCTCCCCTTCTTTGAAGAGACTATATATCTTGAGTGCTCTTTTCAGGGTATAAATCATTATATCTCAGATATTTTTTTGTTGCTGAAAACAGGACATTTTAGATAATATGTTGAAGCAACTTTGGATTCCAATGGCTTCATCTTCTTACAGGAGCAGTGGTTATTGCTTTAGTAACTTGTTTGCACTAATTGTGTGAAGTCTATTTCCCTCACAGTGTGTGGCCGCTAACATATTTATTCGCTTTTTCTTTTTTTTTTGTTCTTGGTTTTTATATTTAAGAATAGCTTCCTAGGCTTCTCTCTGTGTCAGCCGAAGTACTCAGCCAAAGACTAGTCAGAAGGTATGCTTAAACACTTGTTATGATCTGTACTATGTCTTACAAAGCTCTACTACATTAGAGTCCTATCTCCTGGTATCTTGGAATATGACAATACTTAGATATTAGGTCTCTGAAGTGTAATGAAGTTACAATTATGTCACTTGGTTGGACCTTAATCCTGTAAAGGCTTAGGACACAGACAAACAGAGTGAAGACCATGTGAACACACACGGAGAAGACAGCCATCTGAAAGCTATGGAAGAGGCCTCAAAAGAAACTAAAACACTAACATTATCACCACTTTCATCTTGAACTTCTAGCCTCTAGAATTGTCAGAAAATGAATTTCTGTTGTTCAGGCCACATTGTTATAGCAGCAATAGCAAAGTATTATACTCCTTAAGATAGAAAGACTTCTACCCTTTTCTGAAGAACTAGTACAGCTTGAAAAATATAGTTTTTAATTTCATTATTTCTTAAAAATTTAATTATTACATTATAATTATACGTAACAGTGGGATTCACTGTGATATTTGTGCATGCAAATAATTTGTTCAATTTCACTCCCAAATATGTGCCCTTTTGTTTGCTTTCTTTCTCCTGCTGAACCCCATCTTCTATTCTACTGGTCTCCCTTCTATATTTATGAGATTCCCTCTCCCTCTTTTTTCTCATTAGCTTCCACATATGCAGAAAACATCACTTGTGACTTTGAATCTGGCATATTTCACTTAACATGGTGTTCTCCATTTCCATCTATTTTTCTGTAAGTGACATAAAATTCCTTCTTCTTTATGACTGACTAAAACTCCATTGTATATATATACATCACATTTAAAAAAATTATTAGGCTGGTTCCATAACTTGCTCTCATATGCTGACTTTCTTTTGGACAAATACCAGCAAGTGGTATAGCTGGGTAATATGGTGATTCCATTCCTACTCTTTTGAATAACCTCCATACTGATTACCATAGTAGTTGTACCCATTTACAACGCCAACAGAGGTGCACAAATGTTTCTTTTTCCTTGCATGTTTGCCAGCATTTATTATTATTTGTATTTTTGATAACTGTCATTTGAATTGGAGTGAGAAGAAATTGAATCACAGTTTTGATTTTCTTTTCCTGATTGCTGAAGGTGTATTTTTTAATGCATTTGTTGGCCATTTGCCTCATTTGTTTAATGGGTTATTATTATTGTTATTTCGTTTATTTATTTAAGCAGTCAATGATACACGAATTGGGCAGCTCCAGTCCAAAAGTGGTTTGGTTCTGCCAAGAGAGCCTCAGAGAAAGGCTTTTCTAGGGTGAATGCCCAAGTAGAACAAGGAAATGATTTGACTGGTTAAAGTTTGAGCTGTTGCCTTTGGAGTATCTCAGTGGGTAGCTCAAGACAATAAAACTAATGTCCTATTGGCTACTGTGATTGGTGAAGCTCAGATTTCATTTTTTCCACATTTTAAATTGATGCATTATATTTGTACATGATGATGGGATTTGTTGTTACATATTTGTACATGCACACAATATAACAATATAATTTGGCCAATATCACTCCCCAGTACTCTTCCCTTCCCTCCCCAGTTTCTACCTCTTGCTCTCTTTCCTCTACTGATCTCCCTTTGATTTTCATGAGATCTACCCACACCTCCCCTGCTTTTTTCCTCTCTAGATTCCACATGAGAGAAAACATACATCTGAATGGGTTATTTTTTAGGTGACATTTTTTGAGGGTTTTTTTTTTTTTTTTTTTTGGTACCAGGGATTGAACTCAGGGGCACTCAACCACTGCACCACATCCCCAGCCCTATTTTGTGTTTCATGTAGAGACAGGGTCTCACTGAGTTGCTTAGCACCTCGCCCTTGCTGAGGCTGGCTTTGAACTCACGATTCTCCTGTCTCAGCCTCTCTAAGTGCTGGGATTACAGGCTTGCACCACCGCGCCCAGCTATTTTTTGAGTTTTTTAAAAAACATATTCTGGATATTAATCCTCTGAGTAGTTGGAAAAGATTTTCTCCCATTCTGTAGGCCCTCTCTTCACAGTCTTATTGTTTCCTTTTGCTGCGCAGAAGTTTTCTAGCCTGATGCCATTTCATTTATTTATACTTGATTTCTTGAGCTTTAACAGTCTTATTAAGGAAGTTAATGCCTGCACCAAGATGTTGGAGTGTGTATCCTAATTTTCATCTAGCTATTGCAGTGCTTTTGGACTAACCCCTAGTTCTTGATCCATTTTGAATAGACTTTTGGTCAGGGTGATAGATAAGGGTTTAGTTTTATTCTTCTACATATGTATATCCATTTTGCACAGCATTGTTGGTTAAAAAGGCTGTCTTTTCTCCAATGTGTGTTTTTGGCATCTTTGTCAAGAATTTGATGACTGCATCTTTGTGGGTTTGTCTCTGCATCTTCTATTCTGTTTCATTGGTCTACACATACAGTTTTATGCCAGTTCCAAGGTGTTATTGTAACTAAAGCTCTGTAGCATAATTTGTGGGTACAGTGATGAATTGTTTTGACTATCTGTGTATTTTTATTCTTCCATATGAATTTCAGGAAGTTCATTTCTAGTTAATTCTGTGAAATATGTCATTGGTATTGTTATGGGGATTGCATTGAATCTGTGTATTGCTTTTGGTAGCATGGGCATTTTAATATTAATTCTGCCTAAAAAGAATTTTGAGGTCTTTCCAACTTTTGTATCTTCTTCAATTTCTTTCTTCAATGTTCTATAATTCTCATTGTAGAGGGTCTTTCATCTCCATGGTTAGATTTATTCCTAGGTATTTATTTATTTTTTTGAGGTTATTGGGAATGGAATTGATTCCTGGTTTATTTTTCAGTATATTCACTATTGGTACATAGAAAAGCTATTGATTTTTCCATGTTGATTTTATATCCCACTATTTGTCTGAATTTGTTCTACAGATCCAGAAGCTTTCTGAGTTTTGTAAATCTTCTAAGTACAGGATCATATCTTCTGCAAACAGTGATAATTTAAACACTTTTCCTATTGGTACTCCATTTTTAAGCTTCTCTTGCTTTGACTGCTCTGGCTAAAATTTATAAACTATATTGAATAGGAGAGGTAAGGGTATGCAGCTTATCTTAGAGAAAATGCTTTGTTTTCCCCATTCTGTATGATATTGACTCCCATATAGCCTTTAGGATGTTTAGGTAAGGTCTTTCTCTTCTTAGTTTCTTCCATGTTTTTATCATGAATGGGTGCTGAATTTTGCCAAAGGTTTTTTTAGTATCTACTGAGATGATCGTGTGATTTTTGTCCCTAATTTTATTATGTGGTGAATTAAATTTACTGATTTTTGTAGCCCTGGAATGAAACCAACTTAATCAGGTACAATCTTCTGTGTGTTTTTGAATAAAATTTTCTAGTGCTTTTGTATATGATTTTCTAATATTTTATTTAAAATTTTTGCAATGATGTTCATGAAGGATATGGATCTGTAGCTTTTCTTTCTTTAATGTGTACTTATCTGGTTTGGGTATCAGGGTCTCACTGGCTTCATATAATAGATTAGGTGTTATCCCCTCTTCTGTTTCATAGAGTAATTTAAGAAGCATTGGCATTAGTTCTTCAAAGGTCTTGTAGAATACAGATGTGAATCCATTTGGTCCTGGGCATTTGCTGGAAGGCTTTTAATTATTTCTTCAATCTCACTGATTTTCACCAGTCTGGATTTTCTCTCTCCTTTTATTTCAATTTTGGTAGGTTGTACATGTCTAGAAATTTGTCCATTTCTTCTAGATTTTACAATTTTTTGGAATATAAGCTTTCAAAATAGTACCTAGTGATCCTTTGATAAGATGTAAGGAGATACACTAATATTCTTGTATTTCTTATGACTTGCTTTGTGACCTAAACTGTGCTCTTTTTTGGAGAAGTTCCATGAGCAGATGAGAAGTATATCCAGTTGTTCTTGAATGAAATAGTCTATAGATGTGTTAGGTCCATCTGATTTATGGTATATATACATATATTTTTTAATTTCTGAAGTGTCTTCACTGAACTTATACCTGGCCGATCAATCTGTTGGTGAGAAAGGTGTTTGAAATCACCCAGTATTACTGTATTGGGATCTATCAGAGACTTTTTGTCAAGTAATGTTTATGTTATTAGTTTCATCAATGTTGGGCATATTTGCTATTGTGATATCATCTTGTTGACTTGATCCCTACACCAGTATGAAATGACCTTCTTTGTCTCTTCTGATTAATCTGAAGTCTGCTTTGCTAGATATGAGAGTCACTACTCCTGCTTGCTTATGGGCTGAATTTGCATGGAATATCATTTTTCATTTTTTCACTTTCTGCTTGTGGATATCTTCACCTGAGAGAGGTATGTTTCTTCCCAACAATATATAGTTTGACCTTGTTTTTTAAAAATCCAATCTGCCAGTCTGTTGTTTGGCTGGAGAAGTGAGACTATTTACATTCAGTGTTATTATAGAAATGTTTAATTTGTACCTATTACTCATTTACTTAACTACTCTTCCAATGAGATTCACCCTTTCCTGAGCCCTGGTATTTAACTTTTTCTGTGTGCAGGCTTTCTTTATGTATTTTCCATAATGCAGGCTTAGAGTCATGGATAATTTTAGTCTACGCTTATCTTGGAAGGTTTTCATTTCTCTTTTGATTCTGAAGGTATTCATGCAGGACATGGCACTTTTGGTTTAAAGTCATTTTCTTTCATGGTTTGAAACACATTTTTCCAGCCCTCCTGGATTTTAGGGTTTCTGTTGAGGTATCAGCTATTGTTTTGATTGTATTACCTCTCTATATAATCTCTTTTCTCTCTCAAGCCCTTTAAAATTCTATAATTATCCTATATATTTGAATATTTTAAGAATAATGTGTCATGGAGAACTTCTTTTTTGATCTTTTCTATGTGGGGTTTTTAAATACCTTGTATGTGGATCCCCATTTAATTCCCAATGTTTAGAAATTTTTCTATTATTTCACTGAAAAGGTTTTGAATGCCATTAATCTATATCTATATTTCTCCCCTAAATCTAATGATTCTTATGTTGTGTCTCTTAATGCTGTCCCAGAGTTCTTATGCATTCTAATCATGATTACTATTTTTTTCTTTCTTACTGAGTGTTCAAGTTCACATGTTTTGACTTTAAGGTCTGAAATTCTGTTTTACACATGATCTAATCTGTTAATGAGAGTTTCAACTAAAGTTTTCACTTGATTTATAGTCTATTATTTCCAGGATTTATGTTTTCCAGTATCTTTATATTTTTATTGAAATGCTCGTTCACATCCTGTACATCCTGTGTTTTCTTAGTTTATTACTTAAGATTTTCTTTTAGTTACTTGATCATTTAAACATTTTTAAAAAGTCTTTGGAATTTCATCCACTTCACTATCTTCTGATTCAGTTATTGGAAGGTGACTGTTTATATTTTCTGAGGTCATATATTTGCACATCCATGGAGATCAATTCCTCTTCCCCTTTTGTGTGGGGGTCCTTAGTTATCTTCTTGTAATCATCCCTGGGCTCAGGATATTTTAGCCTCAGCATAATCAAAGTGTTAAGTTCAAACACTAGTACAACTTTGAGAGAATAACTGCAAGTAACAGTGGAAATTTATGAGCAAACCCTTCATGAACATATATTATCCCAAATGATCCCTACAACTCTATTAACCAAAGAGAATAGTGAGTGAGAAATAATATAGAATAATCTGGAAATATTAAGCATTAATGATGGTATACTAAATTCAAGTGGAAGAAAGAATAAAAAATAGATAAAAGAAAAAAAAGAAAGTGTGTTGGGGCCACAAAAGATAAAATGAGGAGAGTAAAAGGGATGAAAGAGAAGGGAATGAGATAAAAGCAAAGTTAAGTTATTAAGAGAGGACCCAATTAGTTGACAAAATAAAGAATTAGGTTTTCTTCTTGTTGAAATTTTGAAATTGGAGACCTGACTTTTCAGGGTTTTGAATTTAGAATCTCCCAGCTATGAGTAAAGTTGTTTGACAGAATTATTGTGCTGTTTTTGTTAGCTCTTAGCCAAACTGGCCAAACTTGTTAGAGGACTATGTATGTACTTAAGTCTACCTCCTCCTTGCCTGCAGCTTTTATTAGTGAAGCACATGATTCAGAGCAGATTTCATTCTCAAATGGTTGCTATTGTGACCAGGGATGGGAATATAAATCTGGCAGGTCTATTGTAGCGCTTCAACTATGTATCTATAGACCAATCTCTAGTGTTCTGTACCCCTTATTGTGACAACATCAATCTGTGTGTGGGGATGCAGGCAGTGTGTGGAATGCACCAGTTTGTTCTCTACATCCTTCTAGGTATGGGGGAGGTAGTGCAGGGCCCAAAGTAGGATGTTGTGGAATTGTTTTCCAGCTAACCATGATCTGTCCCAGTTCCACCTTGTTAGCCATGTTCATTACCCAGAGTTCAGAATGCCAATTTCAAATACAAGTGCACTACAAATGCAGTCATGGCTCCTATAATCACCATGTTTCTCCCAAATGTGCCTAGACTGACTCACAGCATGGGGCATGGGCACCCAATGATCCAGTGAAAAGTAAAGCATAAGTGGCCATTGGTCTTGGATATTCAAAAAGAAAGTATGCCTAGAACAAGGCAATAAAGGGAAAAATAGAGAAATATGGAAAACAAAAGTTAACTGCAGGGATTCTAGTTTCTGGTTCCAAAGTTGTTGCCACTTCCCTTCCATTTTCACTTTTTGCTGCAAAGTGCGGGGGTGGGGGTGGGGTTCTCCCATGCCAGCTCAGCTCACAGTATCAGTTTATTTTGTTTAGACTATGAATTTGTTGGACAGCAATGCCTGTTTGTCTTTAACTGGTAGCAGAATGTCTTTCAGTTTGTTGGAAGGAAGCTCCCCCCATCACTGAGCCACTGTGCCCCCCAGTACTGCCACCTTTTATTTCTAGTCTAGAAACCAACACTTTTGGTTTTTACCTGGTTGCTAGCTCTGAATTGTCTACAAGCATTTCCCCAGTCTTTCTATGTTAATTTACCATTGTAGAACTGGTTTTTAGATCAGTTTCAGGGATCAGTTTTTAGTGTCCTCTGATCCTCATTTCATTCTGAATCAAAGAATATTTCCAAAGTTTAAAGTCTATCTCAGCTTTTTCTTTACTTTGCATGGCTTTCTTTTTAGCTAGAGGTGAGCGGCTCACTAGAGATTTCTCATTTCCTTAACGTATGTATACCCTTGCACATACTTATATTCTTCCAGACCATAAGAGATAAATTCTATAGCCTTCCTACCTTGACTTGTCTTTGTAGAACTGGTTTAATTCAGTTTCAGGGAGCTGCTACGAGAATGTGATTTCTTCAGATCCTCTGTTTGTTCTGAATTGAAGAATATTTCCAAAGTTTAGGCCTCTTATAAGTCTATTGCAGCTTTTTACTTTACTTTGCATGGCTTCTTTTTTAGCTAGAGGTAACTGTCTAGGGCTCTGTCCAGTTTCTACAGTGTGCATACCCTTGCACATATTTATATTCTTCTAGACCATAAGGGGTAAATGTTATTTTATAGCCTTCCTACCTTTACTTGTCTTTGTAGCACTGGTTTTTTGGTTCAGTTTCAGGGAGCTGCTACGAGAACGTGTTTTCCTCAGATCCTTTGTTTGTTCTGAATTGAAGAATATTTCCAAAGTTTAGGCCTCTTATAAGTCTACTGCAGCTTTTACTTTACTTTGCATGGCTTCTTTTTAGCTAGAGGTGAGTAGCTCACTAGAGCTCTCTCCAGTTTCCATAGTGTGCATACCCTCACACATATTTATATTCTTTCAGACCATAAGGGGTAAATGTTATTCTATAGCCTTCCTACCTTGACTTGTCTTTGTAGCACTGGGGTTTTGGCTCAGATTCAGGGAGCTGCTACGAGGTTGTGGGGTTGTCTGATCCTCTGTTTTGTTCTGAATTGAAGAATATTTCCAAAGTTTAGGCTACTTACAAGTATATCTCAGCTTTTACTTTACTTTGCATGGCTTCTTTTTTTTTTAATCTAGAGGTGAGTAGCTCACTAGAGCTCTCTCCAGTTTCCTTAGTGTGTGCACACTCTTGCACGTTTGTATTCTTCCAGACCATAAGGGATAAACATAATGTTATCAAGGCAAATATCCCATGGTGGCTGTCTTGTTCTCTGAATCTGTTGAGTTTCTGGCTGGCTGCTAGTCAATTTATTGCCCAACAGGACTGTAATCTCAGTCAGTCTAGGAGTGACATTGGTGTTACCTGCTTGTTTGTGACTGTTTTCTCTATTGGTTTAATATACTAGTCATGGAACTTTCTGTGTTCTGCCTCAAATAAAATTAACTCTCAAGCATCAAACTGTTGGTCCTCACAGTGTGATTCACCAAGGTAAACTTCTGCAGAATGAAACCGAGGAGTTGGAAGGAATGAAAGTGAGACCCAAGCTAACATATCAGAGACATCCAGTTTTTATTTAAAGATAGTATATATTCACAAACATTTCATAATTTGTTGTACACATTGTTCAACTTCCAGAATTACTTTTTAGGAATATTTGCTATGTCCTTACTCAGCCATTCTGGAAGTCCTACTCATTCTGTGTTTTTCAAAACTCTTTTTCAGAGATCTCATGAAAGTAGGGAGACCATTAGGGTAGAGAAAAAGGATCCCGGGGAGAAGAGGGCAAAGGATGTATTGAGGAGTGAAACTGATTAAATTATGTCATATGAATGTATGAATGTGCCACTATGAAAGCCACTATTCTATATAATACACACAAATTCAACATCTATATGGATTATGTACATATGGTTTTACATTCATTATATCATGCCAAATTAATTCCTTGTTTTTCTCTCAAAAATAAGTAGTCCTCTTTATCTCAATAAATGTGGACACATATCAACATGCACGTGCGCCACACACACACACACACACACACACGCGCGTGCGCGCACACGCACACAGTCCAAAATCTCTTTTTCCAATCTCGTTTGTTTGTGTACTTCAGTCCCTGGGTCTTATCTGACCATCTTATATAAAATATCTTTGCCTTATCTCCTTACTCTGCCTTTACTTCATAACATTTTCCTATCATGACTATATACAGTATATATATGTATGTGTGTGTGCGTATACATACACATACATATTGTCATTTTATATATAAATGTCTTTCTCCCCCACTTGAATGCAAACTCTCTGATGGCAGAGACACTGCCTTGTTAGTCACTGCATCCTTAGTGCCTATTAAAAAGCCTCGCAAATAGTAGACTCTTCATGAATATTTGAGAAAAACATGAATGTTAGGTATCTAGTTATTTTAAGCTTGTGAGAAAATAGACATTCTCATATTTATGTGGCATTGTGAATTATTATGGCATTTCTGGATATTATTAAACTTAACCCTACACCTACACTTTTAGGAATCTACCACTTCCAGAAATAGTCTCTTGTTTGCAAAAATATTTGTATTGAAATATTCACTAAGTCATTGATTATAATTTAGAAAAAACTGGGAACGAAGTTAAATATGCAGTAAATAAGGGAATACAAAATATAAAGAAAAATAAGTTATTAAAAGGCTTTCTTTAGATGTGTTTTGTAATGAAAACATGCTTATGATAGTTCCAAAAAAGACATGTAACAACATAATGAGAAAATGATCACACAATTAGTAAAAAACTTTTTATGTAGATTTGGATGTGTGGGCATAATGCAGACTATATTAAGCAATCACATTTTACTCTATACTTTTTTCTACTTTTTGATATATAGCTTCATGTATTACTTTTGTCATTTTATGTTTTCTATTTCTTAAGTGAAGGAAAAATAAAAAGTAAATAATATATTCCGTTTTATTCATTCTAAACATTGGATAGTGTGCTTTCTCACCTTATAGAATATGCTTACTAGAAACTAACATCTCTTGATTTGCCTGAGTAAACACTTACCAACCGTGAACAGCAGCAGATTGAATGTGCAAATGCAATAGCAATTTCCAAGAGGTACGAGGCCAATAAAATACGTGAAACTTCCCTCCCTAGTTTCTGTAATCAGGAAATAGGGAGAAATCTTACATTATTATTTTTGGTAAGCACAAACATGCTCTTGGAAGGAGCCCATAGTATAAGAACCAAGGAAAAGAAGGAAAATAATAGATGGACATTTTCCCTATGCGATTTCCCTAGACATTTTTATTCTTTTTCCTTCTTAATTTTCCGTGCTATAATTTTTTCCCAATCATTGTATGTTTCTTTCATCCTTAATCTTCATCACTTAGCATTCTTGTTACACTTCTTACAACTTTTTATTCATGTTAATTTCTTCACTACAGAGTCCCTGGCATAACTTGCTATGTAACGTCTTCAGTTAGTTAAGATTTGGCACTCCTATCTCTAAGGATAAGAGGGCAACCCGGAGTTTTTAAAAAAACTATCTTTGTTCATTAAGACAGCTATTAGTAACTAAAAACTGACTTAAATTTACATTTGTGGTGATAAAAATTTCACATAGATATTGCTATAACAGCATAGAATGATAGAGCATAGAATGATGAGCAAATTAAAAAAGAATTCAACGAAAATTTCACTTGAAAGCACAAGGTGATTGTGATTGCCAGGATAAATAAAATGGATGTCTTCTGATGTGACTGGAAATATTTTCAACTACATACATTATGGGTGAGCTATGTGAATCATAATAGGGCTCTTCCTGAATAAGCAGTCTTTGTGCTGGCTATGTGAACAAAGATATTCAGACCTAAAAGAAACAGCATTCTAATTCACTTTCCTTCAATTCCTTCTATTCCTCCTCTTCTTCTTTCTCCTTTTATATGCAAAAAAATTAGGTGGTAGGGATTAAATAATGAGAATACAATGACACAAAGACTTCCTGCTTTCTCAAAGTTTATAATCAAGTAGAAAAGATGGAGAATAAGTCACATATAGTAAGGTTAGTATGTCAAAATGAATAAAAATATGCTTAATAATTACAGGGAACAGGAGGTTCACTCAAAGCCACTAATATCTAGAAAGGCTTCATAAAGAGGTAGGATCTTTGAAATAAGGATAGGGCTGAGAAAAAAGGAAAGAGGAAGCAGAATTTTAGGCAGCTTCAATTTTTATTTACTTATTTTATTGCAACCTGTCTTTTTTCAGAAAGAATTTATACCAAAAAAAAAAAATCAAACAACCCAATTAATAAATGGGCTAATGATTTAAATAAACACTTCTCAAAATAAATACAAATGGCCAACAAATATAGAAAAAATGTTCAATATCATTAGCAATTAGGGAAATGTAAATCAAAACTACACTGAGATTTCATCTCACACCAGTTATCATGGCAGTCATTAAGAATACAAATAATAATAAATGCTGGAGAGGATGTGGAGAAAAAGGAACACTTTTACACTGTTGGTGGAACTGTAAATTAGTACAACCAATATGGCAATCAGTATGGAGGCTCCTCAGAAGACTAGGTATGAAGCCACCACATGACCCAGTTCTTCTACTCCTCCTCAGTATTTATCCTGAAGAATTAAAGTCACCTTACCACAGTGATATATGCATACCAGTGATTATAGCAGCATGAGTCACAATAGTCAAACTATGGAACCAGCCTAGGTGTTCATCAATAGATGAATGGATAAAGAAAATTTGGCATATATACATATTGGAGTTTTATTCAGTCAGAAAGAAAAATAAAATTATGGCATTTGCAGGAAAACAAATGGAACGAGATACGATTATGTTAAGCAAAATAAGTCAAACTCAGAAGGTTCAGAGTCATGTTTTCTCTTATAAGGAAGCTAGGGAGGAGAAAAGAAAAGAAAGATGGGGTGGATCTCATGCAAATCTAAGGGTGATCAGTAGAGGAAAGAGCCCAAGGGGTGGAAGAATGGAGGGGAGTGCTGAGGAGTGATACTGGCTAAATTATATTGTTATGTTGTATACTGTATCCATGTCTGAGTATGTAACAACAGATCTGATCTGTGTGTACAACCATAACGCACCATTAAAAAAAAGTGGGGAAAAAAGAGAAATAGATCCCCCAAATAAGTTAAGTGTGACAAAATAATTAAGAAACAGAGACACAAAATAAAACCAATAATGAAGCTATATCACAATGACCTAGTTTACACAAACAACCCAAGAAACTAAAGTGTTTGAGGAATGATAAAAGAAGTTTTAAATGAAATATGGTGTTTGATCATGCATGATATGAACAAGAAGATTAGGAAGACTAGAAGATTTAATTCTAATTTAAGTTTGTTGGCAGCAATACAAAATTATAACATTTAAGATGGAAATTATTTCTGGCCTCTTCACTATTAGTTTGCCTACATCCCTTAATTTATATGTTAGTGTTGTTGTCAAATCTCTTCCTTTGAAGTAGCAAGATGTCTGATAGAGCAGCTCAAATAGGAAAAAAACAGAAAGAATATGAGACTAAGTTCTTAAAACATAACCTAAGCTTATGAACCAGGCTTAAGTCTGCAAGTGCCCTTTCTCACTAAGGTCAATTTGAGTTGTATTTCCTATGACTTAAAACTAAGAGAACCCTAATTTTAAAATGTTAAATAAAGAATAAATAATATTTGGTAATTGGAAAGTCAGGAGAAAGAGAGCAGTCAAGGTTAAGATTTTGGGTCCCGAAAATGTGAACAAGGGAATCTTGCAGTACTGTACTTTTGAGTAAGTAAGCAATTTCTATTTTATATCTTTTGAGTTTGAGATGATGACAAAAGTATAGCCAAGTAAAAAAGTAATGCTAGCTATCAGAATAATAGGTTTGGAGTTTGAAAGAAAGAACAGAACAATTAGCTAGTAGACATGAATTAGAACATTTAACTGTTTACACATAAGGATACCAAGAGCAGGAAGCTAAACTTCTCCAAAGCATTACACACAGCTTTGGTGAGTAGTAAGGACAGTATTTGAACAACACAATCTGCTTCTGGAGTCTATACTATTAACCATGTTGCTATATGGGGGACATATTTCAGAGGTATATACTTTGGGTGATAAATGATTGTTCCTGGGAACACTGATAACCTGAAGACTTTGTGGATGTAGCCAAACACATTGCTTATGTTAGCAAAGGGGCATTTGAAAATATTGTAAAATGTTGGCTATCTTAATAAATGTAGACATAATTTAACAATGCCACTGGGAAAAGATAGTGGGTAAGAAATGGAAGTTTAATATACAAGTTCATTTTGTGTAACTAATCACAGAAAAAGCTAAATCTTGTGGTTTTGAGGAAGATCATTAGTACTGAGTTCAGATCAGTACAGTTGACAGTGGTTCATAATACTTATCACAAAAGACAGGTGCTATGATTTGGACATGGTTTGAGTGTGCTCCTCAAGGGTTCATGTGTTGGAAACTTGGTTCTCATTTGGTAATGGTGAGAAGTGGCAGGGAACTTTCAGAGACAGATGTAGTGGGAGGGATTATTAGGTCACTGGAGGCGCTGCTCTTGAAAGGGATTAATGCAGTTCTCATGAGACCCAAATCTTGTGAAAGAGTTGTTATAAAAGAGCAAGACTGAGCCTCTCCTACTCTTTGGCTTTATGTTTTACCTGTAGACCCTGTCATGTATTTTGTCCCATGATATTACCTGTCATTAGGTCTACACTAAAGGCCAAACAGGATTGCCTATCTTGGGACTTTCATCCTCTCTTTCTTGTAAGTATATAGCCTCAGTTATTTTGTTATAGATATGAAAAAAACAAACTAATATAGCAGGTCTTGACAATTTTGCAATATTATCTGATCTGATGATTATAAATTTAGGAATAAAAATGGTGACTTAAATACCCTAAAACAAATACACTAAATCAATAAATCCCTTCTTATTCTCTGCAACCAAAATCATAATTGAAGATTTCTATATATTGAATCACAAGATATTGGAGATTTTTCTTAGAATTTATAGGGAAAATCTGGGCATGTTTATTTAAATCATCATGTATTACACATGATCTATTTTGGAGTATTACTGTACTTTCTATCATTGTCTCATTATTCTACAGTCTTGTTTTCTTTTTTTGTGGGAGGAGTAACCTGGGATAGAACTCAGGGGCACTCAACCATTGAGCCACATCCCCAGCCCTATTTTGTATTTTATTTAAAGATCGGGTCTCACTGAGTTGCTTAGTACCTCGCTTTTTCTGAGGCTGGCTTTAAACTCACAATCCTCCTGCCTCAGCCTCCCAAGCTGCTGGGATTACAGGTGTGCGTCTCTGTGCCTGGCTGTACAGTCTTGTTTTCTATTCTCTGAATTATTTCCAGTGATGATCCTCTATATACTATATTGCAGGTAAAGAAAGGAAGTATACAGGGAAGGAGCAAGAAGTTATATATTTCTCCTACAATAACTCTTCTATATATTATTTTAATTGTTATCTCTTTGTTCTGTTGGCCAAGGAGCCCTGCCTTCCATCTTTCCTCATTTTAAATGGGAGATTTTTTATAGGCATTGCTAAAGTCTTTTGTAGCACTAATTTTGTGATTTGAAATTTAAAGCCAGAAGAGTTGTAATAAATATATTGTTTCTTAGAATGTTACTATCTTAGGAAGAAATATAGTAATTTCATATAAGCAAAATTCATATAAGATGCAAAGATAGGCTGCTATGAAAAGTTTTGTTTCATGAGAAATTACTAGGTATTTAAAATTTGAACTGTATGCATACATAGCAGAATTCCTTTGCTGACTTCGGTTTTATGGTTCAGGATTATGCTTTTCTTATATTTAAAGAATCATCAGAGATCTTGTACGTAACACATAGACACTTACCATTGAAGTCTTTATATTTTTTACTTGCTTTACTTTAATTGGAAAAGTCAAGAATTCAAATGGCTTGTTAATATGTACTAAAAATATTACCTTAGAATTGTTTTTTTGAATTAAGCCTTTCAAGAGCTCACTGCCACGTCAAAAAATTTTGTGGGGAACAAAACAAGCCTCATTTTATCTCCTAAGTCTTCAAAACTACTGAAAAGAATAATTTTGAAATTAAGGATTTCCTATACAACTGGCCACTTACCGCTTGTCCATAATTCCTATATGACACAGTCTTAAAAGTAGATAACTCAACTATTGTTAGACATAGTGCAATAAGCGCAATGATCACAGAGAAGATGTTCATGACCAAAGCCCATATAGTCTGAAAAGGAGACATAAGGTAAATTTACTATATTCAGAATAAATACTTTGGTTAAACAGCTTGTCTTGCTAAAACAAAGTCATCTAATTAAAAACTTTGATTTAGTTTGTGAGGCTTTAGAAGTATTTGTATGCTTGCTGATCATGCAAAATACACTCTGGTTTACATAAAACCCAGTTAATGTAGAGAAAACATTAAAATTTCACCAAACTAATAAGCATCAATCTTCCAATTCCATCAGGGATCAAAAATATTGTATTTTATAATCTTGCGAATCAGTTATAAGGAGGTTATAAAATATGTGAACCAAAAGGTTTCTACTGAAAGGAAATTTTAAAAAAGGAGAAGAAAAACAGCAATGGAAAATGACAACTGCTTGTGGAAATAAAATCAAACAGGAGTTAAGTTTTAATCTTGGGTTTTAATTACCTGGGAAAGTTTATCAATAACTTTAAACAGATTAAGATTAGACTAATTAATTTCTAAAGTGTCTTTCACCTCCTAGTTTTTTTTTCTTTTCAATATATTTCTACCTACATCACAGATTTTTTTCCTGGACAAATGCCCTTCTTTGTTATAAGACACAATCCTGTTTACAACCTGACCATTTCAGAAAATGAAGTTTTATGGCATTGTAAAATCTACATATAAAGGTATTAGGTTTTGTTAATTTTTTTCTAATCATAATATTCATATAATGTTAAAAGGCAGAACATCAAACAAAAAACCCTAAAATCTATAATTAAATTTATAAGCTTTTAGATAAGGTAATCATGACTTTACTACAACATACTTGTCTCCATTAACTTATATGATCCTAGATTTTCACTTAATTCTTTAATTTGTTTTATAGGGTATGTAGATTACTTCATTATTCTGACATCATCTTTTCATTAAGACTGTTTAGAACAGTGACAGTAACTCCTAGAAATATCCCAGCATTTCAACTTACCATGTATCGACTTGAACTCTGTGTTGCTCTTATTGAGGAAGCTCCTGATATAATATACTAGATATAAAAACACAAGTACTTATTGATAATGCTTGCCAACTTAAAATGTATTTTTCTACAATTCTCTCTTCTAAGTCAAGTATTTTTAGAACACTAAACAATAAAAAAAAAAGCCCCAAACTAGAAGGGGTCAGGACAAGTTTCCATCATGAAGTAATGATGTTATCCAAAGGTAATGGTAGGGCTATTATTATTGTTATAAAAAATAACCATAGTGTCACCAGTAACAGAAATATATAGGGGAGAGTAGACAGAATGCAGCTTGTGGCAGTCCTGAATCTGAGAACAAGTCTAATTATATGTGTGTATGATACTTCATACGTTAACTACAACTCAGTTATTTCTTCTAATGCTGTTGTTTCTAATGAGATGATGCATTGACTAAAATGACTACGTACATATCCAGATACAGAAAACATGGCTTGTGAGTCTATCTCACATTGTGATTTACAAAATATGACACTGAGCTGAAACTGTCTATAGTAGTTATTCAGGTTAACAGCTGCTATTCATGCTTTTGTTTGATTCTTCAAAAAGAGATCCCATTATTTCATGACAGGAAATTCATTTCCAAGAACAGGAAAACAATGCCATATTGTTTGAAAGTGATCTGTACAACTCCCTGAAATATTCCTTGCCTTATCTGTTTTAGTGGTCTTATTAGCAAAGGCTACTTTAGGAAAAAAAAACAAAATAAAACAGCATTCATGCTACACCCTTTTTTTTGGTCAAATTTTGAAACTTACGAATTCCACAAGAATACGTTTAAATTACACATTCTACACTTTCTTCTGTAACAAAAGCTGAGATTTCTAAGGAAGTACATGGGTGAAGAGAAAAGCTAACACAAGATAATAAAGTTAAAATATCTTGTGAATTTTAAACTAGAGCACTCTCCAACTAGATTATTAGGCCATTTGCTTAATAAAATGCCTTTCAAAATTTGCAACCTGAGTTTTTTATTGAGTTACATTTAATGGAAATTTTAGAAAATTTATTGTTTAATACACTATTTTTAAAAGTTTTTATTAGGCATTATGTCCCTTTGACATAATCACATATGCATAGAACATAATTTGCTCCATTTCTGTTCCCTGTACTTCCTCTTTCCTTACCCTCCTCTCTCTACCATTTGCCGTTCCTTTACTCCACTGATCTTCCACTTATTTGTTTTTTAAATTGGTACTTCATGGACAGATATAAAGGTGATATTTACTTGTTTTATCCTCCCTCTTTCTGTTCTTCCTCAATTTCCTTCCTCTAATGATTCCCCTTCTATTTTTATGGGATCCCCCCACACCACCCTTTTTTATCCTTATTTTACTCTAGCTTCCTCAGATGAGAGAAAACATTATACCCTTAACTTTCTGTGGCTGGTTTATTTTCACTTAGTAAGATGTTCTATATTTCCATCCATGTACCAGCAAGTGTCATAATTTCATTCTTCTTTATGGCTAAGGAAAACTCCAATGCGTGTGTGTGTGTGTGTGTGTTTTATTACCTTTTCTTGATCCATTCATTTGCCAATGGGCACCTAGGCTGGTTCCTAACTTGACTATTGTGAATTGCAATTGCCCTGCTGTAAACACTGATGTAGCTGTCTCACTATGTATGCTGATTTTAGTTCTTTTAGATAAATACCAAGAAGTGGGATAGTTGGGTCATATGATAGTTCCATTCCTAGTCTTTTGAGAAATCTCCATGAGGCCTGCCAGAGTGGTTGTACTAAATTTGCAGTCTCACCAACAAAGTGTGAGTGTACCATTTTCCACACATCTCGCCAACATTTATTATTTGTATTCTTGATGACTGCCATTTCTAACTAGAGTGTGATAAAATGTCAATGTAGTTTTGATTTGCATTTCCCTAATTGCTAAGGATGTTGAATGAATTTTTACATTATTAGTTGGTCATCTGTACTTCTTTTGAGAAATGTCTGTTTAGTTCATTTGCCCATTTATTAATTGGGTTTTTTTTTTGTGTGTGTGCATGTGCATATTTGTTAAGCCTTTTTAGTTCTTTATATATTCTGGATATTAATCCCCTATCAGACTGTAGCTAGAAAAGATTCCCATTTTGTAGGCTCTCTCGATATGCCCTGGTTTTCTTTGCTGTGCAGAAGCTTTTTAATTTGGCACCTGAAAATTCATTATTTTTCTCTTATTCTTTTTCCAAGGCAATGCTTTGGCATTTATGAATCAGTGCATCATTTATTAATGAGTCAGTACATCACTTATCAACTATGCATCATTATCTGGATTTTGCATGAAAATTAAATATTTTATCATTATTTTTCTATCTTCTACTACTAACATGAATATTATCCATCAAACGATTAAATCAACATAAATGTATTATACTCACAAAAACTCCCCAAAAAGCACATCCTGTTTTGTAAGTTATAGGTTCATATGTCCCAAAGACTCCTTTAATTTGTCCCATGTATAAAACCAGTAGGAAATACCACATGAAAACATGAAAGATGCCAATCATAATCTGGATAGCCTGTAAGAAGAGAAAGTTGTTAGTACTGAAACAATGTACTTTAACACAAGATTCCAATGAATATTAACTGTAAGAAGCATTCAACACCTTGATAAGATAGTAAAATGGCAATACACCTACCCATGTGTTTCCTAAATTGGTTAGTACAGAAAAAGGCCCTAACCAGGAAGGACTGAGGTTTCTCAATTAGGAATCAGCCATACTAGACCAAGAGACTGTTCAATAATAGTAGCTCTGACCACTTCTCCCATAAGAAAGTTAACAATGCAATTATACCACCTATCAAATACTGGTATAAGGGAAGAATACTGAAGATATATAGAAAAATGTGATTTCTAATCTACCTGGATGCAGGAAGCCATATATTTGACATTTTCTTGTTGGTTCTTTTGAATCTTAGTTATCTTTTCCTTGAAGGAATAATTGGTATGTATGGTAAATATGTCTTAGTAAACTTATTTTAAAATTTATGTGTGAACTGATAATTCATTTACTATACACTTTTATAATTACTCTTTAAAAATGAGTGTTTTAATTTTCATATAAATTTTAATGGGAAACTATTTAAGGTTTTAAGAGTTTTAGTAGTTTGTAAAGTAAGTAGTCTATGGACCACCATGCACATAGCTAGAAGAGAATGTATTTTTCTTTTTTTAAAGATACCTCCTTTTTGATAACAATTTTATGTATTCTTATGTTTGGAATTTAAGCTTTCTCACTGCATATTTGCAAGAATGTTATTATTTCCAGAGGTTTTTGAACTTAATTAGGGGAAACATTACCTACTAATATTCTTGAGGGCCTGGACTTTAGTTTTTTCCTTACTGCATCATCAGTCTCTAGGTACCCAGCGTAGTGGATACTTCCTGTATACGCATACTGGTATCAAGATACTGGTATCAAGAATACTAATTCCACATGACTTTGCCAGTGATAAAAGGAGTAGGCTTAAAAACTAATGTCTCTTTGTATGATTGGATGCTTTTCTATATAAAACTGAAATATGCACGTGGTCAGACTTATAAAGAACTCTGACTACAGGCAGGTTTTCTTATTTAAAATGGCTCTTTACACTTGGGATAGAGCTTGGTGGTAGAGTACTTGTCTAGAATGTGTGGAGGTCCTGGGTTTCATCCTGAGGACTAAAAATTAGAAACTAAGTTCTTAATTCAGAGCCAAAAAGTGGGTTCCAGGAGGTCAAACTCCCTCCCTCCCACTTAAAAAAAAAAGTACAAAGAACTGCCATATGTACATGATTCTGGGGAAGAAGATTCAGGCTTTCATTCTATGCTCAAAGTGGTCTATGACCCCAACGAGGTTAAGGATTCAAATTCAGAGGAAGAATTAGTCCATGGGAAAGTTGCCTTCCTTTTAGATATAAAAGTACATAATCCTCATAATTCCTTAGTATTTATTAAGAGCACTATAAACTGTCTTTAACCTCATAGGTTTATAACTTAATAAAACAAAATTACAATTATCCTGTTGTATAGTAATTAAAAGATCAATGATAGGCTCTCAAAGTTAAAACACACACATACACTCTCTTTTTTCAAAACTTTATTCCTTATTTTGATTTCTCTAATACTGTATGTGTTGGTTTAGTCAATATTTAGGAATGTAAGATTAGTTGAAATTTGTAGAGGACAGTCAACATTTTTTAAAAATTAAAATCTTATCCTTTGATTTAACCAAATCTATCCCTTTCCAGATCCAAGAATACCCTTTTCAAAACTGAAATATTTCATGATCTTGAATTTAGTCAAAGTGAAGTATTACTTACCCCTAAAACAAGACTATCTGCTGTAGAGGTGTTCCCACATGCCATACTATAAGCATTTCTTCTACTTGATTTTGTTTCTAGCCTTCGTTGATAGCTTTATTAGCAAACTTCTACAAAATAATACAAAACACACACATGATTTCCTCAGAAGAAAATACATAAGTTTGATTCTTTCTTATAGTTTTAATCATCTTCCCAAATTTAGAAGCAACAATTGTTCTTTCTATGCTTCAGTTCTTAGAGGTATCAACATGCATCCACCTCTTCTGAATGACGGCCTTCATGACTGAAAAGCCTCTAGTGACTAATAAATACTGGTATATACAAATATCATCTCTTAGTGGTAAGCAGCATCTATAGATGACCTAATAGAAGGGATACCTAAGGAACAGTATTAGAGAATTTTCAGTAAAACATTCAACAATTCATAATCAATTTAATAACATTCATACTGCCATGTTTGCATTTTCAAAATCGTTTGTATACTTGAATTGGCCAACTGTGATTTTTTTGACACATATCTCCTACCTAGTTCTACTCTATATATGAAAATAATCCTTTCTTCTGCCACACAACTTATTGAAGTTGCTTCTGCAATGCCAAAAGTGGCTCCTGTTCTTTTTTTTTCCCCCTTAGCCTTGCATTTCTTTCTAGTGTTTAGATCATCTTTATATTTGTATTAAGATGAAAACTTGGCTAATAATTCTATTCCTCTGTAGGGTTGTATCCTTTTGTAGAAGTGAAATTCTGTATCTGCTATTATGTCACACAGGAGTCATGCCACCTGACTGATGATTTTAAAATTTCAGCCTTGATCTTTTCAGAAAGCAGGAAGTTTTGACTAAATGATCTCATACCCTTGAAATCTAATGGTTTGTTTTCATTAATCCTTGTTTCTGAAATTTAGTTTCTCAGTGTCTCTTAATGCTACAAGAGCTAGTGATAACAAAAGATAGAAAACTTTATACATTCAGTTTGAGAGAAGAAAAAACGCGGCTTTGGATGTACAGGCAACCAAGTTAAATCTGTGTCATGATTAAATAAAACTTGTAGAATTATAGAACTCATGTAGAATAATGATGAAAAGCCATATTGTTTGTCACTTTTCAGATAAGAGGAAAATAAAAATAAATCCTTTTGTGTATATAGAGAAAATTCTTTTTATACTCACTGCTAAACAGTGGAAACAACATGAAGTGACTCTGGGAGTACAATATTTAGCAACGCTATAATATCTATCAGGCCCCTACCAAAGCCACCCCAAGTGAAATAGTCAAATTAATACTAATGAGAAAAAAAAGAATGTGTGTGTAAGTGTGTTTCCAATCCTCAGCTTAATTGATGGAAGAAAGAAATACTCCAACAATACTCATGCAACAACTGATTGGAATTGTTTCTAAAAGAAAAATTCTACATTTGGCTACTCTACAACGCAATTATGCATCATGTTTTTATAAATGTAAATAATTATCTATGTCTTTATTTTCTGGTGGTTCCATAATGAACCCAAAAGGAGACAAAGAACAAGTCTGTTAGTCAGTATTCTAAACCCTATTCTCTCACCCCCAGGCTTGCTTTATACAGAAATTCTACAACAGTTACAGAGCTTGTATCTAGAATCCACTTCACAGCATCTTTGGTAGAGATGCAAACCCTCACTGTCTTTGGGGGGAAAAATAAACAGAATAAACAGAAAAATAAACCTGGGGCGGGGGGGAGACACTTAGTCCAAAATTTTCAAAAGCCCTTCACCAGCCTGCTCACCTTTACCTTCCGGGGGGCCACTACCGGGGCCACTACCCTGTTTCAGCCTAACAGCTGCAGCAGGAACCTCTGGGAAGCCTGCAGTGACTCACGGCTCTGTTAGATATCTTTTCCTAATATTTTGCCCATAATTCCTATTTTGATTTTCAGGGCTGGCTCCCAAGTCAGTAAGAGTTCCCGGAAGCCAAGGAATTCATTTTTGCATGTTCAAGGCCAGTCCTGGGCTGGGACCCAGACGCCAGCTGGAGAAAATGAAAACGAGCCGGCGAGGCCAAAGCTGCCGCGGGAGGGCGTGCGAGAGACGCCGGGAAGGCGGAGCAGCCCCTGGACGGCTCCCAACACTATAGGAAAGCAGAGCGACTCATTACCTCGCATTTTATTTGTTCAAAGTCTTAAAGATCGAGTTTCCCCCTCTTCGGTCCAGGCCCAGGATAAAGTTTTCCCCCCCTGGGCAGTCACCCTGGTCTGGGGCGCTCGTCCAGCACCCAGTCCGAGGCTTCACTCCAGCGCCCGGGTCCGCTGAAGAGGCAGATCCCGGCCGAGGGCGGCCTCAGCGCCAGGTCCCCAGAAGCCACTGCGTGGCCATCAAGAGGTAGCTCAGAGTCCAGCACTCCGCCGGTCCTCAGGCTCCTCTGGTGGCTAGGGTATCCAACGGCAGTGGCGCTGTCCTCGTGCGCCTGCGCGAACACTTGGGTACCGGCGGGTCGGAGCGAGCCCGCGTGCGCAGAATTCCTAGACGCTGCAGCCACGTGAGCAGCCCGCCTGCCAACCTTTGCTGGGAATCTTCAACTTCATGGTGGTATTGCTTCCTGGGCGTTTTTTAAAATAAATCTGTCCGCAGCAAAGTGGCCGAGGGCGTGGATGAAAAGTCAACTCGTCAGCCGGGCGTGGTGGTGCACACCTGTAATTCCAGCACTTACGGAGGCTGAGACAGGAGGATCGCGAGTTCAAAGCCAGCCTCAGCAATGGTGAGGCGCTAAGCAACTCAGTGAGACCCTGTCTCTACATAAAACACAAAATAGAGCTGGGGATGTGGCTCAGTGGCCAAGTGCCCCTGAGTTCAATCTCCAATACCAAAAAAAAAAAAAAAAAGTCAACCCTTCACCCATTCTGTCCTCCTCAAAGATTTTGATCACAAATGCACTTTACAAGGTGTAAAACCTGGAAAAGGCAAATCACTGAGTTAATGTTTCACTTAACATTTAGGCAAACATAAGTAACAAAAGAAATAGCAAGAGGCCAGAGTACGTTTTTGAACAACCCACTGGGGAAGGAAGTGGGTGCATTTTAGCTCATCTACAAGGTGTCAGTTTTCTGTTTGATGTAGGCAGTAGTTAAGACAATGTTTATGAATAGAAGCAGAAGCAGAAAGAGTCAGATCTGGAAGGGTGGATGAGGAAGTTGGGGTGGAGTTGGAGCTCAGGCAGACAACGCACTCTGGCGAGTACTGATCATCTTGTTAAGCAATTACAGATGATTTAACTGGAGAGCAGACATTCCTTTGACTACGAAATGGTTTGAACTTTGATTTATTCCTGGAAAATTTAAATTGACATTTTGGAGATTTAAAATTCTGGCTTGCAATGTAAATATTTAGTGAATGATAGCTAGTGAATCAAACATTCAGAAAGAAATGTTTTCTCTTAGAAAGAAATTTTCTAAGTATCTCCAACATCCGTAGTAGCTAGAGCTAGCAAAAGAAAGGAGTAGTGTTTAAAGCTGCCAAGATAGTTTTGTTTTGTTTTTTAGTCGTACAGTTAACTTCCTTGCATTGGAACTCCAAAATCCTTTCAAGTAAAAGAAAAAGAAGAAGAAGAAAAATGCCAGGCATTTTAGTCTTTATATTTTGTACTGGTCAGTGTATCATTGCAGTCATTAATTTTATTCTTAAGTAACATAACACTTTGTTTTCTAATATTTATGCTATATATTATAACACTTTGTTTTCTAACATTTGTATCATTTGTCTATGAGCAGAGAAGTTTCAACAATATTAGCCATTCTGTGTGCTGTAGAGAGAAGAACAAACTTGAATGCCTCTTCAAGATTAATCCAAGGTTATGGATATATTAGAATCCATAGTGGAAACAGCGAGTTCTAATGGGATGAGCCATTGTAGTAACTGGCCACCATCACTGATGTCTTTTTCTTTCATTTAAGTTTCAGCCAGCAGTCTCTGGAAATTAACCTGATCATTTTCTTCCACAGAGGCCAAAATGTGGACTCAATATGAACATAGACAGGAATAAAATAGTGAGTCCAACTGCAACAAGCACAGTTCCTTGGTACTTCTTCACTCCTGTGATAATATCAGAGAGCAATAATCCAACTCTGATTTTTCTCTATACCTATAAACTGGATTTGAAAAATTCAGAATTTCCCTTTTTAATTTTTATCATTTGGTTCTTCTATGCTCTGCATCCTTTAGTAATGAGGAGGCAACCGGTCATGGTTTGACATCCAGTATGACTCACTTTTTAATCTTTTTCATTTTCAGTATTCCTCCATGTGGATCGTGTTTTTAATTTCCCTTGAATTGGTTCCCAGAATATGAAAGACAGTAAGAGGAAATGTACTGAAAATACCATGCCTTTTATAATGTTGTTAAAATGCTTGTGGGAGATGATTACAGCAATGTTGCAATCAACACAGGCTGTGAGCCTGATAAAATGCCTTGTCCCAATCCTTCTGAGGGATTGCATTTTATTTATATGAGAAAACAAATACTTCCTCCATGTAAACACCAGTGTGTTCTAGTAAGAAAAATGGAACTCAATCTGTGTAGACTTGGGTTTATTGTAGAAATGCAATATGGATGTGTGCTCATGTGTGTACAGAGTATAAAGTATGTGTGTATATGTGTAGACATCAAGACATATATACATATGCAGTGATTTCAGTTTTCATATAGTTACCATATCACTTGACTACAGTTCTTAATAAAATGCTAATTAATAGTTAAAAATATTTTTCTCATTTTTTTATTTACTATGTCGAGGCAATATTTTAGTGCCTTAAATTATCTATTTCCACTTTATCACATGTCTTAGATATTATTTATATTTTAATAGAGGAGGGTGCTGGGCTAGGGGAGGTTAAGGGTCTTCTCCATGGTCACACAGGTTGTAAATGCTAGAATTCAGATTCTTAAACCTCGTTTAAGAATCCTTTTCTCCCCTCTTCTCTTTTTTTTTTTTCCTTTCAGCCTTCTTCAGGAAGGGCTTAGTGGCTGTCTGGATTGTATAATCCCAGAGATTTGAGAGGTTGAGGCAGGAGAATTGCAAATTTGAGACCAGCATCAGCAACTTAGTAAGACTCTGTATCAGGATAAAAATAAAAGGGGATGGGTGGTTAAGTGCCCCTGGGTTCAATCCATGGTAAAATGTGTGTGTGTGTGTGTTTGTGTCTGTATATGTGTGTGTGTGTATTTATATATATATATAAATATGCTAGATGAGAATATTGACTAATAAGTCCAGCTACAATTGAATTGACTGCATTGTGGCCTCTGACAGCCAATGGTGAGTGGAAGCATACCTAAAAAATAAAAATCACTAAAGGCATGACAGTGCAGTTATGCTGGCTCATGGGCGAATATGACACTAATCCATCGTGATGTCTTACTTAAGGGGAAAGAGTAGGCGAGTTTACACGACGTGGCCCTGAGGTAGGAACCAGATGCCAGATAAAGTTTCACATTAGCTACCTCCAAGCTTTATGGAATCAGAGCAAGAAGAGGGACACATATTGAGCGAGTTGGTGGTTTCACAGAGGATGGTAGATTAAGAGACTACCATTGAAGGAAAATATCCATTGGACTAGAAAGGTTTATGACTGAAATGGGGTATGTGCCACCAGGGAAAGTAATGTGCTATGCAATACTAGCATGTCTGTTGGAGGAGAATATCTGTATTTTTGGAAGACTTGTTTATTGGAGGGTAAATGTAATGTTTTATGTATTATGTGAATATTGATTGTGCCTGTTTACATGAGTGGGGATGGGTATTAATGTTAATTAAACATATAATGTACTATGTACTGTCAAGGATTGATTTATAGTTGTACATTAATGCAAACCAAAAGGTCTAGGGATGATTCCCAGCTCCAGTTCTGGCTGCATGCTCTTTGACTCTACAACTCTTTGACTTATTTTCTCAATTGTAAAACGAGGATGTTGAACTATGCATTGTAGCATTATATGAATCTATGAAGTGACATTTGGCCTGCAAGTCCACACCAGCATCTAAAGTGTTGCTAAATACTTGGAGGAGTGGAAAGAGTTGTGAACTCTAAAATGAAATTGTAAGCAAAACTTAAACTGGATAGGGACACCCTGGGCACAGGTGTGGAGAAGGAGATTGAATAAAGAACCTAAGCACTGTCAAGCTGGTAGAATTTAATAAACAACCATTGTTTTTTAAGAGTTGAAGCCAGGAATTGAGGAATGGAGAAGAGGAGTTAGGAGAGAAGAGCAAATAGTAAATATTTTTAATTTGTCACGTAGAGAGTAGCTTCTAGGAAGGAAATCTTTGCTTTACGTGCAAAATGAAAGGAAAAATCAGACAGTTGTGGGAAAACACTGATATCTAAGATCTTTCCAGCCTGTGGAAATTAGAAAGACATATAAGCTCTAGAGCCAATTTGCCTGGCTTTCACCCATATCTGCTGAAGAACGATTTGTTCTCTCAAGTCCCTCTACTCCTAAAGTATTTCAGAGAGTTTCCAGAATGTGCACATTTGTTCTCTGGCAGGCCTCTGCTGAGCCTTGGCTGCATGTGTGGGGACCGCCACTTTTTACCTAAGTACATCCTATAGTAGTGTCTTTCAGGCTTTTGCTACAGGTTCTTTGGGAAAAGTTGCCTTGCCCCAGGGGTGTGTTCCAGGGCTCCACTAGCTCCAAAACTTTGGAAGTCTCCAAACAGCCTTGCATTTTCTTCATTTCTTCTTACAGAGCAGGAATCTGTTTAGAGTCCATGCACAAATGAGGAATATACTCCTTTCTTCACAGGGATCTGACCTAGTCATTGAGGCCAGGCTAGAAACTCATCTTCATTTTTTGTCTTTCAGCTTGCGCTTCAAATACCTGAACTCAAAATTTCTGCAGGATCTTTTTTCCTGACGCAATCACCCCTGAAAATAGTTGTCTAAGGACCCTGCAAACTCAAGGTAAATTTGGCCAGCATCTGCTCTTTGGGAAAAGTGGACGGTTGTAAATAATTGATCATGATGCAAAACATACTTTGGGAAAGAGCTTTCATAAACGTTGTATTGGCCAAATATGAATCAGAGATATGCATGTATCTGAGATATTTATGAATTCTAGAAAGATATCTCTTGAACTCATGTACTCTATACTGAATTATTGACCTTCACTAAAGCCTTAATTTAGAATTGGAAGACACCCTAGAATTCTGATAATAACCCATACTTTTCTGAGGCAGGAAAAGACTAAATACAGGATACTGGAGTTTTGCATGTGTGTGAGTTCATGTGTATGTAGCTTAAGCCATAATTTTTGGGTAAAGATTTTCTTCTCAAATCCAGCTTTTGTTGTGCATGAAAAAAAATGTGCATTGACATTTAGATAAAGCCTACTCCACTCTGTGTTAATTACTCCCAAACAGAAAATATTTAAAGTCTAAATTTTATGTAATAGTCTAATGGTGTTTGGTCACAAAAGAGTAGTATACTATACTTTTTGGAGAAATTAATGAATAAATGAACACTTTTTTAAGTACGTCAGAATGCAAATAATAATAGAATGCAAATAATAATAGGCATGCGACCTCTATGTTGAGCTATAATATTTATATTTCAGTCACCTTCTCAGGTGTCAGATCATAAGTAGATATTCAGGACACTTACAAGTTTTAAACTTTGAAGTCAAACGTTTGATTTTGTGTTTTAACAGGAGGTCTAACACTTAAATAATATAGGCTTCCAGGGAATGTAATCTCTATCTATTTTTCTCAAGCACACAGAATACTGCCCTGTCCAGAGTAGACAATTAATAAATATTTGTCCAATGATGCATGAAAATGATTCCTATTTGGATAAAAATAGTTGATTCTATTGTTTAACACGAGTCCACTATTTAAAATTTTTATGCTTATAGTGTTGTTAAAGTAGGTGATTTTGGTTTGTGTATTCTAAAGAGCCTGAAATAAAAATTTTCCATGGTTGAGCCCAACTCTATCAGTATCTTTTGACTATCTAGTCAGAGGAGAAGTTGGCAGGGGTGGGGATCCTTGGCAGGAAGCACTTGACACTCTGGAAGTTTAGTTAGGGGATTCCCAGGAATGATTCAAAGGTAATGGTAACCTTCAGGAGCAAGTGTTGAAAGCAGAATTGTTATCTTACTAACCCTCTTACCACCTATAGTGGAGTGAGGCAGTTCCTTCCAAATAGACTACAAGTTTACTATATAGAGAAATGTGTTTTTGTTTGTTTCTTTGCTTTGAAACTGAACATCTCTCATTACATCTGAGACAGTAGGAACTGCCTGGACTTAGTCATTAGCCTTTTGGGCTTCAAATCCTTGCTTTACCCTTTGCGGCATGTCAAGATTTTTAACTTCTCTACCAAAATTCCCTCATCTGAGAATAAGCTAATAGTAGTGTCTATCACACAGGGTTGGTATATTCAATTTGTCAATGTGGATAAGTGTTTGGAATGTGCTTGGCACTTAGAAGGAGCTAAATTGTTGTTACTATTATAATTACTATTACTTAAACAAATTGAAAAATAGGATATATTTGTTAGAAAATTATCTTAAAAATTAACTTTGGAATAGCAACAGCCCCTAAAGGAAGTGTTCCTTTTATAGTTGTTTGTTTTGTGTGCTTGGATATACAGCATACCATGCCCCCAGACATTTGAGAGGGCAACTGTTTAGTTTCTAGACCTTCAGACCACAACACATGCCTTCACTTTGGCTGAGCTGCTGGTGACCCAGGCAGACCTAGAACCTCCAAATGGTATGATTCTCCCCTGACTACATCTGCTTCTTCAGATGCAAAAGGTCTGTTTTCATCTGCTTCTCCAATGATTTTTATTTCTTGGCCAATTCGTTTATTGTATATTTTTTTCTCACCTGATTTCTTGAATAATTTTAAAACTTCAAAAATGGGCAATGCTTGGCTGTTTTCAAGCCATTTTCACCTAATATCTAATTTGTCTCTACTGGATAAAATACTCTACTGGATGAAGACGGATATCTCAATTTTTTAAAATCAGATCATCTGTCCTTTTCTATTTTTCTCTCACTTCTATTCAGTTTAGATTTCGCATGGCCTTATTTTAATAATACTTTAAACGATGTCCTTAGCTTTCTTGTCTCTGTGCAATTTTATTATCCTCTCTAGAAAAATCCTAATGCTAGATAAGTGCTTTTTCTGGATCTGGATCTGAGCATGATCTGCTGGAACAGTTTGAACTATACATTTGTGATTATACCCTCAAACATGCCCTCAGTACAGCCTGGTGATCCTCCTGTTTCTCTTGCCAGTTTAGTCTTTACTTCCATGATTTTTTATCATTACCCATTCTGTTTGATATTCTGATTCCACCCATGCTCTCCACCTTGGACATGAGCTCATTTCTCCTTTGACAGAGATCACAAGGGCCATTCATCATAGGGGAAGCTCCTGATATACGCACTACCTTCCTGCTAACCCATGGCTCTCTGCAACAATTACATTTTCCCTTCCAACTTCTACAAACTTACGTCATGTCCTCCATCTGTGATTTTGACGTCTTAAAATGTACACTGTCATTTGTCATTTATCCCTTCTATCTTACCTTAATTGTTCCCACTGGCTTTTTTTTTTTTTTTTTTTTTTTGTATCAGGGATTGAACCCAGGGGTGCTTAACCACTGAGCAACATACCTAGCCCTTTTTTATTTTTATTTAAAGACAGGGTCTCACTGAGTTGCTAAATGCCTTGCTAAATTGCTGAGGCTGGCTTTGAATTCACAATCCTCCTGCCTCAGCCTCCCAAGCCACTGGGATTACAAGCATGTGCCCAGTTCCCACTGGCTTTAAAACATGTGAATATTTCTTCCACTTCAAAACCAAAAAACCATATGGAAACAACAACAACAACAACAACCCAATGCATCATCCTTGTCTTGCTATTGGTCCATTGTATATGATTTTAACGTTCATGAAAGCACTCTGTCAATAGCAAAGCTTTGCAGATTTCCAAGAGGCAAGCTGTTGGATGAGACTAATGTACAGAGTAATGTAGCCCCCAACACAGGCTGATGGGTATTTCCTTTCTGAACAGTAAGGGGAGGCAGGGATGAGTGAAGAAACTCCAGTAACTTGGACATGCTGCATATCATCATCAGAAAAGCTTTCTCAGTTGGCTTTGTAGTGTTTTGTCAGAGCTACTATACAATCAGTATCAGATCCAACAATTTAAAAAAAATACCAAAGAAAGAATTATGTTCATAATAGCATTTTATTGGGGAAAAAGTAACATCAACAGGAAAATGTGTAGCTTTCAGAGAGTCACAGAGTGGTTTGTTCAGTCCTCTGGCCCTTCACCTTTGCCAGTGTGTAGTACTGGTAAGCAGAAAAAGACAGTGACTGGGAGATGTGGTTGTTGTTAGTGATGCACCCATCTCAAATGCAGTCTCCATAGATTAGCAATCATCGTAGACAGTAAAGCCCAGCTGTTCTCAAACAGTTTCTGCAGAGTAGTTTTACCCTCATGATATAGGCCCAATGCTCCCATTTTCTTTTAATAGTTAGAGGCATAAGCTGGGTATCCATCATTTCTGGGAGGAGCCGAGGAAGAACTCTGTGTCGGGTTGTTGGCATACACAGTTGGCATAACCAAGACAGACTAGAAAGAATGAATAAAAACAAGCAGCACTGTTAGTACAATCCCATTTGACTGCCTCCAGTCCCATCCAACTCAAGGACAAAAAGTGCCCTTGGGAGTAAGTCTGTGTTTCTCCAGCACATGTACTGGCTGTTTTACAAAGAAGGGACCCAACTCACCCCACTGATGTTGGCCACCATTTGCTTGGTAAAATGGGCTGTGGTACATGTTATGCAGAACTCCAAGACGGAGAAGATAAAAAGCATGGCTGAAATTCCTTTTCCACCAATCTGAAATCACAGACAAATAAATACTAATCAGGAAGGCCTCCCACGGCTTTGACAAGTTATTGCTCCTTAAATGTGGTATTACTCATGCTTAACTGGAAATGATTTCCCTATTACCATCAAATGCTTATTTCAGGGGAATATGGATTTATTTTGATTTTTAAAAACAATACCAGAAGACTTTTTTTTTTGGCAAGTAGACTGCTTTACTTAGAAGTATTAGAAAAGAGGTATTTTTTTTCCTTCAATGGTTTCTATTTTTTTAATAAAAATGTCAATAAGAAAAAGCAAGCAATATAAAAACCAATCCATTATATCAAATGCTACTGCCTACAAGTGACCAAAGTTACCACCAGTGGCTGTTATTCTAGATCTGTATGAACAGACACAAAACAAAGATTAGAATGGGTATATGGAGAGACAGCAAGAAAGGAAAAATAGTGACTAAGAGAGAGCAAGAGGGTCAGAAAGATGCTCTAAGAATTTCTCTCATTCTTTCTACTTTGAAAGGGAAGTATTAAGTCTACTAGGCTTTAAAAGAACAAAAGAAATCAAATTAAATCTGCTGAATTAAAAAAGATACTTATAAAGGAGTTGATGTCATTTTAAATCTACACATTTCCATTTTAGACAGCATTAAATGAGTATTATGAAAAAATGAAGGATAGTTTATCTTATTTCTCCTCTATTCATCTCCCAGTTTTTGGTCATTTTATATATATATAAATTATATGTATATAATTATATTATATATTATATATATTATACATTGTGTATAATTATATATAGAATTATATATGTATAATATATAATTCTATATATAAATTATTATTTGATATATATAATTATTTGGTCATTTTATATATATATTATATATATAATCTGTATATAGGAAAAATGAAAAAATATATATAAATATGTATAGATAAAAGTGAATATATATATATATATATATATAAAAACTTTTTCTGGGGTGAAAGAATTAAGTATGCATATTCAATTCTATAATTATCATTTACCAGTTGTTCAGTCTTAGTTGACCACTTAAATGCTGGCTTCTGAATTCTTGATTTAAGTTAACTCATTCACAATTGAAATAATCTTTTTAGCACCAATGTTCATATGTTATCACTTTACTGAGAGTATCTTCTTGTTACTTTTGTACAAGACCTTGATTGGATATAGTATTCTTGAGTCATAATTTGTTTACATCAAAACCACAGTCTTCTCTCTTAGAATGTTACTATGTTAGAGTCTGAACCAAGCTGATTTCCTCACCTTGTAGGTAATTTGATTTTTCTGCCTAAAACTGTAAGGAATTCTTTGTTCATACCTTATATCTTAACAAGGGGATATTTATCTGTCTAATCTCCATTATTTTGCACCTCTTTTTTTTTTTAATATCTTTATTTATTTTATGTGGTGCTGAGGATCGAACCCAGTGCCTCACGTATGCGAGGCAAGCGCTCAACCGCTGAGCCATAGCCTCAGCCCCTGCACCTCTTTTTCTGGAATGTTTTTCTTTTTCCTTTTTAGTGTTCAAAGTTTTCCCTTATTTCAGGAATGTTTTCAGGATGGATAACTTTTTTTTTTTTTTTCCTGTACTATCTGGTGGATTCTCTACCTCACAGAGTCCAATTGTGATTAGATTGGACCAACCTTGCCTATGTTCCATGTTTATCATCTTTCCAATTGTTTTAACCTATTAGTCTTTTTTATAGGGCTGTGCTCACATTTTGTTTCTCTACCATTTTTATTTGAGGCCATTTCTTACGTCTGTATTAGATAGTCGCTATTAGATACATGATTTCGTTGTCATTTTATTTTCAGTTAGATTTTCAGGAGCATAAAATGCACGTGGGGAAATGGTCTTGCTAGTGGGGTGATGTTTCCTTTCACGCTAGAAGCAGTGGTGTGGGCATGCTGGGATGGGACACGGCATGGCACAGCCTGCCCCTTGGAAATTCAGCTCTGTTGTTTATAGCTTCTACGTTCAGTTGAAAAACCTAACACAGATGCCTGGAAAATGTCAGATCTGAGTCCTGTGTAGTCACTGAGTACTTTTGCTGTTCTTTAGGGTAGCAGTTGGGTTAGAACTGGAGGATATAGCTTTCCCAGATTTAAACCATGAGAATGAAGCAGCTCAGTGTTTTTTTTTTTTTTTTTTTTTTTTTTGGTTTATGTGACTCACACCCTCATCAAACCAAGGTACATCTTATGAGGAAGAAGGAAGGCATATGAATTCACATCCATTTTATCATCTGATGTGTTTAGTGTCCTAATTAGCTGGATTATACCTTTGCTAAAAATAGATAATGTGTATCTGTGAGTTTCTGCTGACTCACTAACCAGAGGGAATTTTAGGTCTTCTTTTCTCCTTCCTTCCTTGTTTTCTTTCTTTCCTTTTTTCAATTGCGCTAATGAGTTTGGTTAACTTCCTTCCATTTCTTTTCAACTGTTCATTCTTGAAGTGAACAGATCCATAGGGGCCTTGTATCTGTTCAGAGGTAGGGTGGGTGAATTGTCCTTGATTTGCATTTCTACTGTTTGAATCCAATTCATTTTTCTGGTTGCTGGTTAGGACTTCAAGGCTACAATTGTTTTAGCCTTCAACATTGGCTCTTTGAAGATCAAACTCTTGGGACAGGCCTCTGGTAGCAGTGTGTAGACAACTTCCATATTAGACCAGTGATTGGAGTCAGGACTTTAGAGCCCTTTAGTTGAGAAGCAGAGGGTTTCATAAGACTGCTGTTCCAAGATTCAGGGGAACAGGATTACCTATCCAGTACTGAATGAACCGATAGGGGAAATGTTGTAGTGCTTATTTGTTTAAAATTTGTAAATATTGTCTAAATGTTTTTTCTATCCAAGAGAGTCCTTCTTCTATTTCTTAAGATATATGCAGTTCATAGCAATTTAGTAAACTTGACTTTTTAAAACAACAAAAAACCCCACTGAAAATTTAAAAAAAATAATATGGCAAATAAATAAAACAAATAAGTTAAAATAAATAAATAAAAACCAGAGAGGAAGAAAACTCTTTCCCTTTGCTTCAGAATGGAAGCAAAGTCCATTACTGGGTTGTCAAGGCAAGAGCACAGCTTCTGGCCTGCTTGATTTTACAACTGTGTTCCTGCATTCCTTAGCTATGGTAACCATTCTGGCCCTCAGACCACCCATTTCCTCCTAGGGTCAGAGTCCTTGCTTGGCCTGTGTAAGGATCCTGAATGGATGATTGTGTTTGAACACAGTCAGAGGCATTCGCTTCATTTTGAAATTGCTTTACTCTCTGGGCTTCTCTAGTAAAAATTGGATGTCCTTGTCCTTGTCATTTTCCTGTCACCCTATTCTTAACCTAAAATAAAGAAGCTACTCAATAGCTTTGCTTTCTTTTTGATACAGAATTTCAGATCATTGGAAAATAATTTGGGGGTATTCTGAGCAGTGGGCCTATGCGAGCCCTTTCCCTGAGTTCCTGGAATTAGCTGTGAGAGGGACCAATAATGCTCTTTCTGCTTTGGTCCAGAGGTAGAGGTTTAACTCCCCCACTATATACTCCTAGCAATCTCATTTCTAGGTGTGAGGCTGGAATAGAAGAGATTTCCACTGGCGTTTGTACAATAAAAGGAGATTAAAAACAGACTCATTCTATGGGAACAGAAAGACCATAATTGTGGAGATTATGGAATCCTTACCAATGCCCACAAGGCCTGAACAATGTGGCCATTGATGCACAGGTCCAACAGCAACAGAATCGCCCCAACTAGGGCAAAGATAGAACTCACAATGTTCATCCCCAGGCTGCTTTTTATCTAATGAATGAAGACAACAGAAAAAAATAAATTACCTTGGGAATAAATGAAATTAAACCAAATAAGAATCAAAATTATGTGGTTCTTAATTATTGACATCTTGTGACAATTTGTGAAGTTGAAATGGTTTCTTTTTCCTGCAGTTATGGGTGATAAACACCAAAATCACTCTGCAACCTCATTGTCTGGTTCTTCTAAAAAGTTGTAAAAAATGTCAATGATATAAAGCAGAAGCTCATCTATTGTATTTGTATAAAAACCTTGTGCTTAGTAACAACTTTATTTCCCTTTAAAAAACAGAAGAACAAATAAACTTTTTGGGGTACCAGGGATTGAATTCAGGGGCACCCGGCCACTGAGCCACATCCCCAGCCCTGTTTTGTGTTTTATGTAGAGACAGGGTCTCACTGAGTTGCTTAGCACCTTGCTTTTGCTGAGACTAGCTTTGAACTCACTATCCTCCTGCCTCAGCCTCCCGAGCTACTGGGATTATAGGCATGCGCCACTGTGCTCCGCTACAAATAAACTTTTAATGAACATTATTCTGTGATAGGTTCTGTGTTAAATATTTTTAAATACATTGTTGCATTGAACTGTAAGAGTTCAATGAGGTAGCACGATGGCCTGTGGTTCTGTAGAAGGGAAAGTATATATTTCCAAAACTGTTGCTGATAGATTTAAGAATTAATAAAATCCCCAACAGCTCTCTAGGGACTAGACAATGAGCTCCAAGTTTTGAAGGAGAAATCCTTTAGGTTTTTGTGGGTACTGGCATATGGGCAGAGTGAAAAACTCGCCCCAGTTTTGACAATAGCATGGTGACACATGGCATAATAATTGTGAAACCAGTGCTCAGCTGACTTGCTGAGTGTGGCCCAGCTAGAGCCTTCAGGAGGTGCTGCTGCGTCAGCTGGGCTGGCAGTCTCCCGAAGGCCTCTCAGAGGCCCTTGGAAAGAGCCCTTAGGTAGTTTCAGTAGTTGCCTTTTCTAAAAGCACAGAATCTATTCTTGGACAATCTCAGAAGAAAGAACCTGCAAAGGAGGAAGGCAAAAGATGCTTTATTTTGTTTATGGTTTACAAAAAGTGTGTTTGATCGGGATGAGGCTAACGTTATATTGTTTTGGCTTTGTCTGGAAGATGATGAGCAACGTGATTTTATCTTCCCCCCTCCCCCAGTTCTTTCTCCTTGTGCCTAATTACATAAAGTCCTGAAACCATCTCTGCTCTAGTTTTTGTTCAGTCAGTTTCCTTCTCCTGGTTTGTAATTCAACCAGGAAATTGTTGTGCTATGACCAAGGGAATTGAAAGCCCTGCCTGAATGATCTTTTTATAAATTTTCCTTATGTTCTGAGCTAGATTACTTTAATCCTGATTTAAAGAATTCTACAACAAAAATGCAATCCACGTGCATGCACACTCTCACACACACACACACACATACCAGGCAGAGCTGAAAATTGTGAACATCAGAGACCTTGATACTAAGGGGCAAATAGGTATTTCCTGGTTCCTGGATTTGGAGGCGGGGGGCTTCTGCTGATGAAGTTTGACTCAACTGAACCAGAGAGTCTTTAGGTTAAAGCTTAAACCACCCTTCTCTTTACTATTTCCCACCCTTGTGAGTTCAAGAGTCAAGATGTGGTGCTCTGACATTTCCAATTGGCAAATTGCGTGGACCACTCTTCCACATATTTTGAGAAAATGCTTCTGTGTGCACCTTCTGCATCTACCTCCTCAATTTTCCTCTCCAGGAAATTAAACTAATCGTTAAAGGGGTTTAAAAAGTAGAACCATTCTAACTTACCAGACAAGAGGAAAATTCCTTGGATGCTGAGACAGAGAGTGAACCAGAAATAATGAACTGTAGAAATAGAGAAATTTATTTGTAAAGTTGTGGGTTCTCTGATTGTGCCTGGGAACTTCTCATGTGGAAGGTTGGTCTGTCTATGTTCGTCTAGTTTCACTCTCAAAATTGCCTGCTGTTTTTCTCAATTTTCTTGAGTATTAGTGTTATGATTTGAATCTCGCCCACCCTTGATTCTTGCAAATAAAGAACTCATTTTCCTGAAAGCTTTCCTTGTTCAAAGATTCCTGAGCTTATTGTCTATTGTTTTTTCCTGAAATGTTACTTTTTTAAAAAGTTCTATTTTCAACTATCCTTTTTTGCCACTCTCCACCCAACACACCCATTTCCATCTAAAATATCGTAGGGACCTAAAATTTTGGCTAGGTTACTTGAGCTGGGTAAACATTAGGGGATGGTTTAAGCTGCAAATCAAAAATGGGGAACAATGTTTCCCTCCTTTTTTAAGCCCATCCTCAGATACCTGGATTATTAAGAACTGAGTTACACGTAGACTGGAGATGCCCAGGCAGGGATAGGTGTCCTAGCCATCTACTTACACAGATTCCGCCCCAGAATGGATATCCACTAACAAAAGTCAAGGAGGCAAAACCCAAAACTTCCGAAGTACTGTAACTCAAAAGGCCCAAAATAATCCCAAAGCCAATGTGCATTGATCCAATCACGATCTGGATTGCCTGGAAGAGAAAACAGGCATTTTAAAAATTATTTCTTCCTTTTCAGCCTGGTGGTTCAAGGAGAATTCTTCAGAGAGTGCAATTACTTATGCTTCCACTAGCATCTTCTGGAAGCCTCTAAAAGACACTTAGGAAAAAAAAAAGAATACTATTAAATGTGACTTTAGTGGCTCTCTTTTTCAAATGGAACAGTTCTTTGTTTGGGTAATATCAATTATGAGTAAATGGATCAGTCAAGACAAAATCATTAATTGGGTACTAATTTTCTGCTTGATAATGTTATAATCACTTTATACTTATTGTTCCTATAATCCTTCCAACAACTGGATAGAGACAGAGAAATAAAAAGAAATTAGGTGTCCTGGGTCAGGCAGTTTCTGAGGGGCAGATTTGGGAATTCCCTGAAGTGATTTGACTCCAGAGCTTACATTTGAATGCTGGCATTGCTCCCCTTCCCTTAGGCTTAATGCAGGTCCATCTCTTCCACTAAGCCTATTGGTTACACTATCAAATTGCCTTACCATCTTTTTTTTTTCTAAATTGCTGCTACATTTCTCTAATTGCTAAAGATGTTGAACATTTTTTCATGTATTTTTTGACATTTGCATTTCTTCTTCTGCAAAGTGCCTGTTCAGTTCTTTGCCCATTTATTGATTGGGTTATCTGTTCTATTGATGTTGTTTTGAGTTCTTTCTTTAGCCTGGAGATGAATTCTCTATCTAAGGTACAGGTGGTAAAGATTTTCTCCCATTCTGTAGGCTCTCTCTTGATGTTATTGATTGTTTTCTTGGCTGTGAAGAAGCTTTTTAGTTTGATGCCACACCATTTATTCACTCTTGATTTTACTTTTTGTGCTCTAGGAATCTTATTCAGGAAGTCTGTTCCTGAGCTGACAGAATGGAGAGTTGGACCTACATTTTCTTCTAGTAGGTGCAGTGTCTCTGGTCTGATGCCTAGGTCCTTGATCCACTTTGAGTTGAGTTTTGTGCAGATGATAGGGATTCAGTTTCAATGTACTACATATGGATTTCCAGTTTTCCCAGCACCATTGGTTGAAGAAGCTATCTTTTCTCCAATGTATGTTTATGGTGCCTCTGTCCAGTATGAAATATTTGTGTTTATGTGGATTTGCCTCTGTGTCTTCTATTCTGTACTAATTGGTCTATGTGTCTGTTTTTGGTGCCAATACCATGCTGTTTTAGTTACTGTAGCTTTGTTATATAATTTAAGGTCTGGTAATGTGATGCCTCCTGCTTCACTTTTCTTGCTAAGAACTGCCTTGGCTATTCTGGGTCCCTTATTTTTCCAAATGAATTTCATGACTGTTTTTTCTATTTCTATGACATTGGAATTTTGGTTGGAATTATATTAAATCTGTAGAGTACTTTTGGTAATATGGCCATTTTGACAATACTAATTCTGCCTATCCAAGGACATAGGAAATCTTTTCATTTTCTAAGGTCTTCTTCAATTTCCCTCTGTACTTTTCATTGTAGAGGTCTCTCACCTCTTTTGTTAGATGGATTCCCAAGTATGTTATTTTGTTGTTGAGGCCATTGTGAATGGGATAGTGTTCCTAACTTGTCTTTCAGCTGATTCATCATTGGTGTATAGGAACACAATTGATTTACAGGTGTTAGTTTTATATCCTGCTACATTGTTGAACTCATTTATGAGTTCAAGAAGCTTTCTGGTGGAGTTTTTTGGGTCTTCTAAATATAGAATCCTGTCATCAGCGAATAGGGATAGTTTGAGCTCTTCTTTTCTTGTTTGTATCCCTTTAATTTCTTTTGTCTAATTGCTTAACCTACACTGAGATTCCATCTCACTCCAGTCAGAATGGCAATTATCAAGAATACAAGTAACAGTAAATGCTGGTGAGGATGTGGGGAAAAACGTTCGCTCATATATTGGTGGTGGGACTGTAAATTGACGTAACCATTATGGAAAGCAGTATGGAGATTCCTCAGAAAACTTGGAATAGAACTATCATTTGACCCAGTTATCCCACACTACAGTTTATACATAAAGGACTTAAAATCAGCATCCAACAGTGATGCAGTCACATCAATGTTTATAGCAGCTCAATTCACAATAGCCAAGCTATGGAACCAACCTAGGTGCCCTTCAACAGATGAATGGATAAAGAAAATGTGGCATATATACACAATGGAATATTATTCATCCATGAAGAAGAATGAAGTTATGGTATTTGTTGGTAAATGGATGGAACTGGAGAATATCATGCTGAGTGAAGGAAGCCAATCCCATAAAAGCAAAGGCCAAATGTTTTCTCTGATATATGAATGCTAACCCATAACAAGGGAGGATGGGTATAGAAGTATAGAAGTTCATTTGACCACACAAAGGGGAATGAAGGGAAGAGGGGATGGGAATAGGAAAGATAATGGAATGAATTGGGCATAACTTTCCTATGCTCATATATGAATACATGACCAGTGTAACGCCACATCAGGTACAACCACAGAATAGGATCCAAATTGGGATGGGTTGTACTCCATGTATGTATGATATGTCAAAATATACCCTACTATCATATATATCTAAAGCAATAAATAAATAAAACACAACCCAAATAAATAAATAAATAAAATGCCCCCCCCCAAACTTTTGTTGCATGTTAAGATATACACACACCTTTTTACTTGGCTTTCCAGTCATTTACATTGTTGGTTTTTTAAAAAATTTCAGGTGTGCAATCATTTTCTTATCTATCCAAAGACAAGGGACACCTATTCTAAAGGTGTGCTTCTCGTTACACCTTTCTTTGTCCTGTTGGTGCAAAAGTCAATGGATACTTGTGTTTCATTTCTTCCCAATGTGTGTGTCTTATTCTATTCTCTGCAAACACAAAGACTTTTGTGTTTATTTCTTCAATAAATAGTTACTGCATATAATGAAGTTGAATTAAAATTAGAAAGTTTTGTAAACAAAGCTAAGAATATCCTTTTGAATTATGCATTTCTTTGAGATTCTCACAAAAACCATGAACCTTTCAGTCTTGCCCGTCTATGTACACACATCACACTTTTGCACATTGCTTCAGGGAGCTGTTGAGGCTCTTTTAGTGAATGATACATCTCAGTGGAAGAACTCCGACATGAGATTTTATCTTGGGTTTCCACAAGCTCGTCTCATCAGTTCAATATTCTCGTTCCAAACTTTTCATCTTCATCCTGATTGTACCACTTACTGATCAAAATCACCCATAAACTTAACTGTTCGTGTTTTCAATCCATTTTGCATTTTTGGCACAGGACCACCTAAAGTTCTGAACTGATTGGCGTGGATGCACCACCCATGGCCTCTGTATGGTTGTCATGACTGGGGCTACTGTGGCACAAACGTATAATCTTCATGGAGAAGTAGCTTCTGTCAACAGCAGCTTTCTCTTTTTTTAAAGTCACTTTTAAAAGTTCTTTTATTTCACACCTCTTTGTACCAAGCAGTGTTACTTCATTCCACTCCATAAAAGCCAAAGCCTCTGTCCTCCAGGTCTCACCAGGTCTGGCTGCTACCATGCCTCTGCATCTCCTTCTGACTGCTCCCTTCCTCACATTCCCTTCTACTTTATTGGCTTCCTCCCTGTCCATCAAATATATCACACACATTTTCCTCTAGAGACCTTTATACTGGTTTCCCTTTTACCCTGATATCACTCCTAACTTCACGTCTGTGTTCAGGTGTCCTGTTCTAGGGAAAGCCCAGGGTGGCCGGCTTGAAATGGCTCCTCCCTCATCGCCTGGTACTTATCCCTTTTGCTCTTTATTCTCACACTTTCCATCACACTCTGTACTTCACTTCCTTATTACATGTGAGGCTGGTTTCTCCCCACTGGGTGGTAGGTTCCATGAGGACGATAATCCCAACTCCTGTGTGGGTTTGCCTGTGTGAGGTGCTGGTTTATCCCATCTGTTCAGCAGGAAAAGGGAATTTCTTCAATCTGGCAGGAGGAGGATCTGAGGGGCCACTTTCTCAGCTTAGATTGGCTGCTGGAGAGGGACTGATGCTCATTATTACTTTCTTAAAATGTTGAGACAAATCTCACTACCTTAAGTTACGTAGTGAGATGGCTAGAGGAGTTCTGGCACACGATGGTGACTCAATATTATTCACAGACTATTCTAGCTGCAGAGGTTGGAGCTGCCCACAGGGGGAGACGATGCAGTTTGGTGAGATTGTGTTAGGGGGATGAAAGGGATCCCTGCAATGCTTGGCCAAAGGACTAGTGATTCTACCTAAGCAGGTAGAATCTTCACCTCCAAATATGGCATTTTTCCATGACTGTAGGTATTCAGTTCAAAGTAGCCTTTGTAGAAATAAGGCATCAGTTAAGCCATAGCATTTCCAAGGGTGCTGCTGAGGGAGGCACAGCAGGGGACAGGCTTCCTAATTCTTTCATCCTGGGCCTCCCCCAGACTTCCTGTTAGTAACTCCAACTGCTTTTGGGGAAGCTACCACCTGTGAATTCACCTGTATGCAAACACTAGGCTTTTAATCATTCCAGGAGTGGGACTGAGGTTGTCTAAAAAGTCCTTTGCAGAAGTGAGGTTAAGTTAGAAGTAGTAGTGCTCTCATCCTAGCAATATTACTGAATGGCCCTGCTAGGGAGGGAGGGTCCTCTGTCACCCATTAGGTTCTTGCTTGAATTTAAAATAAAGTGGACTTGGGGTAAAGTCTATGTGCAGATTGATTATTTCTACCTGAAGAGGACATAGTTTCCAGAATACTGTTCAGAGCTCTTTCATAATTGGATGGTAAATATATCTATAGCTTATAGGTACAAAAATAAACTAATCCTCGCAAATGCAAAATTAGAATTCTGGTAACCAATAGACTCACCCCCAGCGTCTTTGCTTCTTTGAAGTTTGTTGATATTGTTCCGGCAGCTGGATTTATCATTTGTATGTTTCCTTGACCCATAGGAAGGATTCCTGGAGATGTGATGAAGTAAGGCTGACCACCTTGAACTTGGTTTCCTGGGTTTATTGGACCCAGAGGTTGCTGAGACCCAGGATTCATGGAGCTGCTTGATGGGTAAGGATTGGGGTAGGATGACATCGTTATGTCCTAAGTATTACAAAACATACAAAAGTAATACATTAATCGAGAAAAGAAATTGAAGAACATCTTGTCAAATGTCAATTGTCTATCCAAAGGGAAGAAAGCAAGTGAGCAGCAGAAAGCAAGCAATGATGACTCACATAAATGAGATTCTTATTTGACTTTGGAATCCTGTGTGTCATGTCGTGTGGAGGATGTGAAGAAGAAGGGGATATATTTTGTAGTTCTTCCTATTTAGTTGTGTGTATGTGTGCACATTTTCTGAGCTCTTTGCTTCTGAAGACTACCAGGAGGGAAGGGGCTGTGGTAGATAGAATAATGTCCTTTCTCCTCTCTAAAGATGTCCACATCCTAATTTGGGAATCTATAACTACGTTAGCCTACTTGGCAGAGGGGAATCAAGATTGCACATAGAATTAAGGCTATTTAGTGGACCATGAAATAGGAAGATCGTCCTGGATTATTGGGTGGGCCCAATTATAAGGGCCCTTGAAATTGAGAGAGAGGCAGAAGAAAATAAAAGATAAAGCAGCAACGATGCAATAGAGTCAAACAGATGTGATGCTGCTGACTTTGAAGATGGTGAAGGGGTCATGAGACAAGGGAGATGGGTTGCTCTAGAAGGTGGATAAAAAAGGAAGCAGATCATTCCCAAGAGCCCCCAGAAAGAACCTTACATCTGCAAACTTTTTGCTGTAAGCCCAGTGACTTATAGAAATACTAGATAAAAATTTACATTGTTTTAAGCCACTAAGTTTGTGATAATTTGTTAGAGTAACACTTAGGAAACTGTACAGGGGCCAAGGATGCAACAGTGTGGCAAGGAAGGCAGTCTAGGATTAAAATGATCCATAATTGGAAAAGGAGAGAACTCATTTATGGATGCTCATGTTGATTTTCCTTTTCTTTAAGGCAAATATTCTTGAGATTCTTTCTTTATGTCTGTTCTTCAAGAAGAAGCCTAGAGCACCTCAGGCCCTGTGCAGCTGAGGGAAATTTTGTTGAAATAAGGCAACACAACTAGATAGGGACAAAAATCATGATTAATTCTTGGAAAAAACCATGACACAGAAAAATTTTTCTCCAAAAGCCTTAGCATCCTTTTCTGAGACCTTCTCTGTAAACTTTTTTCTCATACTTAATGGATTTAAGAAAATAGGAATAAGGAATGACTTTATCCTTGGCACTAGGTGGGAATAGTAGGAATGACCCATTTGTGCACCACACTGCTGGCATTTGAATAGGGTCACTTATTCAGATGCTGGTCTCATAGAATCACAGCTGCATGGGTTGTTGTATTATTGTTGCTATGTCATGTGTATACAACTTATTGGCTCTTTCTTTATGAAATCCCATAAGGTAGGTACTAATATTATTCCTATTTCACAGTGAGAGAATATAATGGACTTTTCCATTCCCTTGGCATCTCCATGTTACCTGCCTGTCTTTCTTTCCTTCTTTCTTTCTTCCTTTTTTTCCTCTCCCTCCTTCCTTCTTTCCTTCTTTTTTCCTCTGCTCCAAGCTCCGTTCCCATCTCAGACATTTACCTGGATTTTATAAGTACCTGTAACTTCCTTTCATAGTCCTTATTCTAAAGTTGCTAATATAGTAGATCCAATTGAAAAACATGTTGAAAACTCAGTGGAAAGGGAGAAAACACATTTATGAAATGTCTGATTGTAAAAAGATTGCTTTCTCAAAGTGGAAACAAATTTTAATCCACAAAAAATTGTATTCAACATGGAAAAAAAATTGCGTACCTGTGATGCTTGGAGTCCCTCACTATAACTCTCAAATAACAGCTGAGAACATGAGTCATGAGTCCTGTGGTTCTGGAGTCTGCAGATAAATATTGCTCCAACTCTTTTTTTCCTTTACCCCAATCCGCTACTTCACTAACTCTGGGGCTGTGAGCGACTTTCTTAACTAAAGCCTTATCAGTCCCTGTGTCTTGTCTCTGTTGTATAATGACAGATGATATGATTTGAAGAGACTGGTGCAAAGATTGAATAATCACACTTTTAATAAAGCTGTTCCAGCAGTGCTCAATGTAGAATAAGAGTTTGATAAAGGGTAGCTATTATTTTATTATTAGAACTCATAGTCTCCTCTCTTGTTTTAAGTAGAGGATGTGTGCATATGGAAAGTTTTCCTAAGCAATTGAACTTCAGAAGGTCAGTGCTAAGAGGAAAGGAGATAGCAGATGGTGTTAGGGTTACAGTAGTTAACCAAAATCAGAGTTTTCTTGAGCTTTTAGTGAGTATACAATTAAATAGTTGTCCAGTGTTTCTCTGTGTATGTGATCTTATTACCTTCCTCTTTGCTGTCGACCATTTTAAATTTTGTCTCTTTCAGAAAATTGACAAGAAAAACTCAAGACTTTCATTTACCAATTACTTCTTATTTTTTATTTGCTATTTAGTTTCTGGACAAAGATGTATACATTTTGTTTAGAACCTAGATTATTAACACCTGGCTCTATAAAGATCATGTTTAGTCTCAAAATATATTTTTGCCAGGCCAAGTTCTGGTTTTAGAAAAAATATTAAAGAGCCTGTCTTGATACATTTGGTTTATGCCAAAATGACTTATTGTGCAAATAGCTAAAATGCTTGGGGAATTGAAATGAGGGTAGTCCTGTAAATGATACAAGAAAAGGGAAACCAACACTGGGAGACTCTTCTCCCAGATTTCAGCCACTGACTTAGCATGATTTTTCTCTTGACAAATTAAGATACCTTACGGTTAGTTATCTCCCTTCTAATATGAGAACTACTGTGGTTGTTTTTAAGTACAGGGAACATACAGCTAGAAGATCTGATGAGATTAAAGGTTTACAACCATAGCAAGAAGAGAAAAACTTGCCAATTTGCTTTAGGACTAGATAATTTCAAACAAATACTGCAAACATTTACTTTTTTCTAGTTTCTTTTGATCCCCCTTCCATGTTAACTTTACTTTTAACACAGTGAAAATGACTCCTATCTTTTAGAATGTATTACAATATATAGTGAGACAGCATATCAAATCATTTCCACAGAATCACTCAGTACATACAAAAGGAGACAAGTTTATGAACTTCCATAAGTAAACAGGCTGACCTAGTGAAAAAGAATGATTTTCCCCACCTAACTTTTCTCCAGAAAGAAGCAGCACCTTAGTTAAAAAATATGTTAAAACCCAAGTGCTGGGCTGGGATTGTAGCTCAGTGGTAGAGCACTTGCCTTGCATGTGTGAGGCACTGGATTCGATCCTCAGCACCACATAAAAATAAATAAAGATATTGTGTCCATCTACAACTAAAAAATATTAAAAAAAACCCCAAAACCCAAGTGCTACCTTATTTCTACTATGTTGTGTAGCCCTGTGATAGCCATATAACCATCCAGTGCTCCCCTTTGTTGGTTAATATTCATGGAATTGCATGCATCTGAACTTGCTGTGTCTTCGCATTAGCTTTGATATTTTTTCTTAAAGTACCTTTTGTCTGTTTTTCAGTAACTGATTTCCTTTTGTTCCTCTCCCATTTTATTTCCGTCTTGGTCCATTTCCTTCAGGGTTTCTTTCCCACTCATTTAATCTACTGGTCTCACTCAGCACAGAGTCAAGAATTGGCTTCCCCTCTACAGCCTACAGAACAGAATGCGTCTGAGCACCCACGGGCAGATCCTCCTTACCTTATGCCCGGTTATTGGGGTACAGAGATGGGCAGAGCTGTTCAGTGGACCCTTGACACTTCTGCGTTCTCTCTTGGTCTCCTCTTCGCACTCGGTTCCAGTCACAGATATTTACTTGGATTTTATCAGGACCTTTTACTTCCTTGCTTCTAACCAACCTGTCTCACATATTTGTATAATTCCAAAGTCCTTTTATTGCTCACTGCTTCACCTTAAGTGAATGCACAGGCCCATTTTTACATTTTGGAACATGCTACAGTGTCACCCTTTCTTCCTGTTTATGTTGGAAGCCTGTTTTGACTTTTCTAATAGATTAGTCTTCATTTCTCCAACCCCCCTGTGCTTTCTGACACTCTTCAATGGAATATCATATTGCATTTTAATCCCTTTAAAGTAGATAAACAAACAGCAAAATTTAAAAACTTAAGAAAGGGGGGAAAAAGGACCACATTAAGCAACACTAAGCATACTTTTTATTTAGATTTGTAGATTTAGTATTTAAATATGTATTTTATAGACATGATTTTGTAAAATTAGGATATACCAGATATATGTGTGTATATATATACATATATACTCACATATACTATTTTAACTTGATGTATAAACACATTTTCATGCCATTAAGCATATATACTATTAATGGAATAAGTCCATTGAAACAGCTCTGCCTGTCTCTGCACCCAAACCAAAATGAGGTTGGTCTATCTGGTGGGTTCTCTATTGCATGCTATTCTGTAGGCTGGAAAGGCAAACCCAATTCTAGACTTGGCCTTTTTGCTATAGTGGGATGGAACCCAAGGCCTTACGCTTGCAAGGCAAGTGCTCTACCACTGAGCTATATCCCAGTCTATATGATTCTTAATAGTGGTATGATATATTTTTGGAAGTGTCCTATTGCATGCCAATTATTTATTTTTAGTCCTATCTCACAGGTACAAGTGGATACCTTAAGGCCAGAGAGCCTTGTGTAAAGGGCTAACATCTGCTCTGATCTCCAGGCCCTTGTATGGCAGGGTCTCACACATGATAAAAAACTTTAAATGAATATTGAATGAGTTGGTAGCATGAGTGCAGATCATTTTCCCAAGCTTTTTTCTTTTTCTAGTGTATTATTGAAGGTTTTTTTTTTTTTCTTTTATAGGCTTATATTTTGGGGTATTTTTCTAAAATGGGGAAAAACCAGATGCTGAAGATTTACTACTGTTATGAGCTTAATTAAGAAAGTGACAATTTCAGGCTACCTATTGCTCAAAAGCTGAAAATAATTAAAGGGATAAGGAGTCAGCCTTGTTTTAGGAAGACCAAAGAATCATGGTTGCTGTCCGATAATGTTATTGCATGATCGTCTTGATTCCTGTTATTCAGGCAGCAGGCAAGTGGAAAATGAATAGTGTTCTTGAAGCCTCCAATTTCCTCCTTCTCCTGGTGACCTTCCAGATTCAGCTCCGCGCAGTAATTCTTTCTTCAAGACTGCTATACTCTCCTCACTTCCTGCTCTCAAACTGTGTGATCGGTGCCATGTGGTTCTCCTGTGTATTATTCTGACTCTTATTTCTCCAACCATCTTCTGGCTTCCAAAAGGGCAGGAGACATAGCATCATTTCATAATCCGTTTTGTATCACCAGCACAGGAACCTGCTTGTAAAACTGAATTCAATGTTGATGAAAGGTGACTAAGGTCATTTAGCATTAATTTTTAAATACAGTGTTTACTTTCTTTTTATAAAAAAATGAGAGAAAACTTCTCCTAAACAAGCACGGAACTCATATTCAGAATTCTGAGACATGCGCTACTAGAATCTGTAAATATTCTAGAAAAAATTTTTCTTTTCCTTTAGTGATCTCACTAGCTAGCTGGGAAAAGTGATACCCATGGGCACATCTGTGGAGTTCTGACTGTATGACTGAAAAACATCTCTAGAGATAAGCATGAAAATGGTGCCGCAGGTAAGGAACATCCAACCAAAGAAGGGGTGTGGAATAATGTTGCTGTTATTATTACTACTGTATTATTATAACAGCTAACATTCCTTAAGAACATATACGTTGACAGGCCCAGTTCTAGATTAACTTTCTTAAAGCGAGTCACAAGGAAGTAACTTTCCCAGAGTCATACAGTTAGTTAGTGCTGAAGAATAAAGTCCCACAAAGACCACTTTTACACAGGTTATAACACCTTTCATACTTTATTGAGAAACTGAGTTATTCTCTGTAGAAAAGTGAGCATTAACCCTTTAAGCATACAAATATTTTCCTGTCAACATTTTTGGATAGATAGGTCCAAAAATGGATAGGTCTCAATAGGTCCATACCTTTCTAAAACAGGGTAGCCATATCATAGTTCAAATTTCCTTTTATTGTTTTCTTGATCACATCTCTTTGTTTCATAGAAGAAAAATAAAATGCTGATGTATGGATTGCTGAGCTTTATCTGTTTTTTCTTTTTAAGTTACTTTAGTTTAGCAACAAGAAAATACCCTTTCTGTTTTCCTATGAATTTTCAGCAAGATTTCAAATATTCTCATATAATTACTATCATCTATAGTTATTTCTTGGTCAACGCAAAATGTTCTCCCATCCTGTTTCTCTGAAACACCGGTAAATAGCACATCCGAATTTGCTTGCTAAATAATTATTGCAAGAAAGTGGTCAGTCTTGTTTGGCTTTCTATAGTCACTGAACAAACATTTTAGAATTACATTGATCTATGCCTACTTGATTTCTCAAAAACTGGGAGAATCAGGAGAGTGGTCTGATCTCTTTTAGAAAATGCCACAGAAATTCTCAGTGTACTTTCTTTCTGGTATTGCATCTCAGCACCAGGGCTGGCTGCTAAGGTGACTTTGCACTGCAAACTGGCTAGTTATTTCCCATTTCCCCCTGTTGGTTTCAGTGTAAAGATAACTTGTCATGTATGAACAAATTGCTGGTCCATTTATTAAAGTGTCTATATGCCAGTCTTCTAGGATTTGCATATGAACAACTGAGTGAACTTATATGGGAGTGAACTTACTTATGGGAGTAAATGATTTGTTCTTTTTAGGCAGTGAAATTTTAGTGTGAGTGGATGCTTATTAATAGTCTATTATTTAACTATGATATCTGCTGCTAATTAAACACAAAACACTTCTCTAGTTAGCTCTTCCAATAAATATTTTAGAAAGATATTTTTAGAAAGTTTCAATTCTGGGAAATGTGGCCTAATTACAGAGCTGGATTTCTAAGAAATGAATCATCAGGCCAAATTTCAGGCAAGATCCAGAGAGGTGTGGTTCAGGAGCATGGTTTCTGCTCCACACTCCAGTTCTGCACGTGGCATCAAATAACAACAGCCTTCTGCAGGACAGTCTAGCTAGCTCTGAGCTCACCAACTATCTGTGGAGAAAGATCATTTTCCGTTAAAAAAAAGTCAATCCACTTTGGACCAATACTTTTGTAAATGAAATACCTTTTTTTTTTAACTAAACAAAACAAATACAATAATTCAATCCAGTGTTTTTGTTATAGTCATTGGGCATAAAGTCATAATAAATATGAACAAATGTAACTCAGGAAAGCAGAAAAGAATTACAAGTCTGAAAACATTGATCAGTAATTAATATAATCACTACTACACATAACTTTTTGGTGTTTCACAATTGTAACTAAACAAAAAGTTATAAAGGAAATAAGAATTTCCCACATTGAAAGTCTATATTCGTTTTTAGAATGAACATGATATGTACATATATATATATATACACATATATATCACTATTTAAAATTTCCATTATTTAAATGAGCTTGCTTTGTGCTTATTAATTTCCTTACTCTAAATTGGATTGATGGCAAAGCCACTTGCAGGGGATAATGTGCTTTTAAACTGTTTCTACATTTTGTTTGAAAATAGCTGCATAGTTGAGAAATCAGTCTCATAGAGTCATATGGACAGGGATGGAAGACATTTGAGAATAATTTCAGATACACAGGGTATTTATTTTAAAATTTAACCCAAATCAGACAAGTGATAAAGTGTTTTCAAAGTTCACCTTTAATTCATCAGTAGTCAGCTCCAGCAATTTATCTTTCAAAGCTATAGGATGACTTCTTTCCTTTTGATAAAAAATTGATTTCAGAAAGATTAATTTTTAATTTTTGGGTCACCTTTGGATGGAATGTAAAATTTGTAAGATGATTAGTAGTAACTTTTGCAGATATGTCGTATCAAAATCCTCAACCATTTCCTTACTATTTGTTAAATTAAGCTATATGCCATCACTTTCTATAAACACTCTCTTCCACTTGTTTTTGACATTTGTAAAATATGCTGGAGTCCTTCTTTTCATGTAATTACTATAATCAAAACATTATTGAAAATACTGTATTAGAAATTAGAGAAATTCCAAACCTTGGTCACTAGAGGGCAAAGGATGGTAGTGTGTGTATTCAATATCAAGGTAGGAGAATATTATCATTGCAATTTAATGGGTGGTGTTTGGCTTTATATAAATCTCCTTTACTTAATTGTTACAGCAATTCCATAATAGATTTAATTGCCATTTTATACACAGGGAAGCCATTTCTCAGCACAGAGAGCACTTTGAACAAGGTCATGGAGTTAGGAGATGGCCGAGGATCTGTGTCCAGGTGTGTCTGAGTCTCGGTCTTGTACTCCTTCTCCTAAAGTGGGACACCTGAAGGTAAACATGAGCCCACCAAGGGCGAGACAGGTGGAGTGTGCTTGAGAAGAAACACATGAAGCTTCCATGATGTGGTTTTCCACAGGCTTGAAACTGTGGTGTCATAGCCTGGTAATGGCAAGTGTGGTACAGAGGGGCAATTGTGACATCTGCTGTGCCATGATGTGACAGATATCACCACCAAGTGTTCTTCATACTTAATCTTCTCTTTCTTTTACTTCTTTTAGCTTCTTGCTTGTTCACAGTTATACTTTTTTTCTTTTTCTTTCTGTTTCTCTTTTCAGATATCAGGAAGTTATCTTGGAGGAGAGGCATGAACATGTGTTTGTTTCTTCCTTGATTCCATACAACCCCCAAAGTGAAAATTGATTGAGAATTTTATAACAATGTTTGTATAGTATGTCAGTTTGGGTCAAGTATTATGAACTTAAAGTATCTGTCTACCAAAGACCTTGCATTCTGCTAGTTAAGGATTCATCGGCCTTGTGATTCTGGCTAACACTGTGAAGCTATCAAGAATAGGGTGCAATTTTTAAATTCATGAAATCTTTACTGATGGCCAGCTCTGTGGCAGGCACTGTCCTAGGCACTGGTAAGTGACCATGATAAAAGAAGGCTTACCAAACGCTTAGGTTCTGTATCCTTTGAAATGCTCCCATTTATATTTTTCTAGATGGAAGGTGCAATTGTCAGGCAAACCAAGTTTCCTAGATAGGATCCTATCATTAGTTCTCCAAGTTCACAGATGGACAGAATATCTGACAAGTTTGGGGCCTAAGAGTAAGGCCTATAGACATTGTTCAATACTTATGTTCTGTCCATGCTAAAAGAGGGTCTGTCTGTAATGTACTATAATACCTTTATTTTCACTAATGAGAATGCATTACTAACATGCTATATAATAAGATACTTACTTTTTAAAAAATCTAACATTTGCTATTCTAATTAGAAAGGGGTCTGATGTTGATCAATATCACTATGGACCTCTGGAGAATGGGTTTTGTGATTAGAACGTTGGTTAATCATCACCATTCTCAATTTAAGTGGTAGCTACATAGGTTTTGATCTTAATGCAACTAAAAAGCAACCGATATTATATCATGTACACTGAAGAACTTGAACTATAAATACTGTAACACTGGTCTTTACCCACCGATATTCAAATTGAGTGGATCTGAAATGAGACCCAGAATTCTGCATTTTTAACTCAAAACCTAGATGAAGGATGGCCTTCTGTTGGATTTTGAAAATCATTGAATTATGAAGAACCATAGGAGGGCTAGAGAAAAAATGAACTCAAGTGGTAGTTAAGCAAACTGCACATCCATTTAATGGAATACCATTCCAAAGAAAAAGTAATACATTTTTGGTACATACAACAACTGATGGGTCTCAAGGGTATTATGTTACGTAAAGGAGGCCAATCTCAAAATGCTGTATACTCTATGATTCTATCCATAGAATATTTTTCAAGTGACAATATGTATGATGATGAGCAGACCAGTGATTGCCAAGGTTAGGGATAGGGTTGGTACTGCAAAGGGATAATAATGGAGTCAGTGGTGTTGGGAGAAATAGACACTCTCCAAGTGGGTGTTTTGGGATGGTGGGACTGTTCTGAATTCTGATTATGGTGGTGGTTACATGAATCTCTGCATGTGAAATAAATAAACCACACACACACAAAACATATAGCGAGTACATTTGAGAGGTGATGAGAACCAAGTAAGTTCTGAGGTTTCATCAGTGTTCCACAAATGTCAATTTCCTGTTTTGGCTGGTTGTCCTATGTTATACAGATGTGAATGAGGAGGAAGCTGGCAGAAGGGAACCCAGGAGCATCTCAGATTATTTTAGCAACTTCTATGTGAATCTAAAATTATTTCCAAAGTAATATAAACACAAAACAACAACAAATCTAAGTAGATGTGAAGTTATAAATGTAAAGATTAAAGACAGTGTTTGAAAAGAGAAAGAGAAGGAAGACCCCATGGAGAATAAGGATTTGGGTTCCTCTACTCCCTCTTCCAATGCTGGGCATATTAGTCAACCACTCTGGGTTTTGTCTTGGAAATAGCACTATTTCTGCCAAAGGATTTTTGTGAAGATAAAGCAGGATAATATACATACCACTTAGTGTAGTAAAGGGCATTAGGGAGATATAAACAAGAGTACTGACTACAAATTGTGATTTGAACTACATTCCCCCTCTCAAAATGTTTGAGTCAAGAAATTAAAAACAGTGCGGTGGCTCAAGCCTGTAATCCCAGCACTTAGGGAGGCTGAGACAGGAGAATCATGAGTTCAAAGCCAGCCTCAGCAATGGTGAGGTGCTCAGCAACTCAGTGAGACCCTGTCTCTACATAAAACACAAAATAGGGCTGGGGAATGTGGCTCAGTGGTCGAGTGCCCCTGAGTTCAATTCCCAGTACCGAAAAAAAAAAAAAAAAAAATTAAAAACAGAAGTCTTTGGAACTCATCTCTGGATTCAATGGTTATTTTAATTGGTAAATGAGAAACTGTATATATTTATGGTGTACCACACAATGTTTTGATACCTTGTCAAATGATTAAATCCAACTCATAAGCGTATCCATGCCCACATGTTCTTCCTATTGGAAGGGGAGTAAAGTGGTGTAGAAGATAGACCACATAGTTACTTATATTCTAGTTTGCCTTGCGGAGTTGCCCTTGCTGATGGAAATTACGTTGGGGATGACTTCATTGGGTTTGAAAGAACAAAGTCTAAGGTGGCTGCTCAGAAGTGTTAATTGAGCAGGGCCTGGGGAGACTTAGGTGAGTGAAAAAATGTCTTCTTGCCTTCAAGAAGCTTCCATGTGGCTGAGCGAGGCAGACAGTGAAATGCAGTCAGTGCCTCGGAGAAGCACACAGAGTACCGGGTGCATGAAGCTTCCCAGGCTCCATCATTCTCCAATCTGTCTCTGAGCAGGACTTCTGAGACAGAGGGTCTGTGGGGTCTCTGGGGCTTAAAAGCAACTTTTGCTGTAAAAGCTGCCGCATGAGGATTTGATTTTGGCCCATGCTGCGGGTATGAGCGCTCTCTTCATCCTCACTCGTTGACCCTTCCTCAGGGCTGAGCTTTACCCATTGAAAAGATGAGGTTCCTGGTCTTGGCTGGTGTCCACCTTTCATGTCCTCATTCAGGAGAAATGGAGGCCCTCCCCATCCCTGTGCTGAGAACCTGAGGTGGAGGGACTTGGGGAACACAGGACGGGCCAGCTCCATCTCCACCACCAGGTGGACACCTGTTCACTTTCTCTTCCCCATTCATTTCTGCTCTCTAGGATAAGAAGCTTAGGGGCTGAAGGGTGGGACCAGTTTCTTGAGGGACAAGTTTTCTTCCCCTGTTCCTGCTTTGATTTTACAGAATACTCCCAGACATGCTTTTGGATTATTAATGAAAGGTACTTTTTGTGGGTACAGTCGTTTTTTGGTTTTGTTTTTTCTTCAGATAAGCAAGGCAAAAGAGGTTTGGTTAAAAACATGATTTCTCCCCCCAAGTATTGGAAGGTAGAATATTTCAGAATGAAGCACCATCAAACTAAGAGTAAAGAACATAGCTAATGAAACCACCTCTTAGCAATTTCCTTTTCTAGGCCCCTGCCTTTCATCCAAGAGTGAATATCTGAATCTAAACTAATTTTTTATTGTTATTATTTCTGAAATATCTCTTCAAGAACTTCCCTTAAGTCAGTCATGTATCTAAGCATTTCATTCAATCACTCATATTATGATTGGTAAAATGCACTTGTATTTTGTATAACAGCAAGAAAGAAAAACTCTGCTACTTAACCTATAATACTGTAAGATTTCAAAGATGATAAAAGTGAAGAGTTGATATAATATGGCGTATCTTTATGGAAAGTATCAAGTTTTTCTTTTTAGTCTTAAGAAAGAGGAGGAAGGATGAAGATTTTGTCATTAGGCGAGGTTTTGTATCCCATTCTCCTTCTCACTAGCCATGTGACCTCAGGAAAGTGACCTTTTTAAAATTCCATTTCCTCACCTGTGCAAAGGAATCACACATCAATTGGGTTGAGGCAAGGAATCAATGTATTCAATGTAATGTTCCTATTCTAATGCTTGTAGGATTGGATACTTCGAGACAGGCATTAGTGTACACTTAACTGAGTTTCTGTTCCTCTTATTTTAAACCAATGCATTTCTGGTATCAATTTAAATACATATCCTCTTGTGTGAGTCTATGAAGTGCAGGCGTAATTCTAAATTGAGATGCCTTGGAAGGGGGAGACTTAGTCTGAACATTATTCTGTCTTGCTACCTGTATCCCCTTGCTCTTTGTCCTGTTGACTGAAACGGGACCTCAGTGGTTGACACATGGACCACTTTGCATGCAGGCACAAGCATCCTTGGCTTATTGAATATCCACATATGATTATAAAAAGAGCAACTGTCATTTCACATCTTAAGGAAATAGTTGGACTCTGCAAGGATAGCCCCCAGTTTAGGGGTCGGTCTTCCTACTGGATAATGCTATAGAATGTTAAGTATTGCCTCTCCCATTTTAATTTTTCTTTAATACGATTTTAATCATTCCGTCTTTAACTCATTGCATCTTTTCTGTCACCAACTCTACTTTCTTTATTAAATTGTCTCTTTAAAGGGTTCTTCTTATTTCATTTCATAATTTTAGAAATTATGTCATCTACTTTCTTTAAAGGTGTTGCGTCCAAAATAAGAGAAGACAAAGCAACAACAAAAGCAAATTAAATAAAGACAGAGTGAGGGAAAGAGAGAAGGAGGGAAGGAAATGTTAATCTCCCCTGTTTAGTTTTGTGTTTTGGAATGTCTTGGACTGCTTACAAGTAATTTAGAATAGAAATTCTCAAACTAATGCTCATTGAGATCATATGGAACAAAAAACCCCAAACAAACAAAAAAAACTCCAAAACACCTACACCCAAGCTAAGCCAGATGTAATTAGTATTAGCCTCTCTGGCAGAATTTTTAAAATTTCCCCAAGTGATTCCAAGGCATAGCTACTGTTGAGAACCTTTGGTTTTAAAAAAGGTCATACATACTAGGTTAAAATGCTAAAATACCTACCCTAAGACATAATTAAGCTGATGTCTACTCCTTTTCTCCCTTTCAATGATAACCTTTTTGGAATTCGTCTTTCTCAGAGATTTCCTAATTATAAATTTTCAAGAGGACTCAGGATAAAAAGGCATTTAAAAGCATCTCTTGCAGTTCTACATTGGCAAACAAAAAGTCTGTGAATAGTACTTTCTAGAGAGAGTTTAGCTTAGTATTTTGTCAAGCACCAAATTCAAGTTAATTTAAATGAGAAATCTTGTGGCTGTCTCATTTAATAAATGTTAATGAAGTTTTCTACTATCTCGTGACACATTTTTCCTGTTACACTCATGTCTTCATTGCAGCTGTTTCCTGCAAAATGCAAAAGCATAACTTTAACAAGTTTCATTTCCTATAAAGACAAAAGCACAGAGAGATGTGAATAGATCACTGGGTAGTTCCTTTACTGTAGAAGCTGATGATCAATGGTGTGAGATGATTACATGATAATAGCTTTTTTGACACTTTAAGCTCACAGACTTTTCCTCGATCTCATCTGGTCTATAGAGTAATACTGCTCTTGTCATTGATGTTGCTGCCTACAAATTTGTTTCTACTGTATTAACCATATGGTTGTTTTTATCAAAGCTGAGCAGTATCAGTTTGAAGATCAAAACACTGCAAAAGATACAATTGCTAATAATTAGAATATTAATAAGTTGGACATGGTATGACTGACCCTTAGCTCTAACTGAATATAGGTGTCAAAACCTTGTGTTGTCTTCTTGACTACTTGCTAGTAAGATGCAGACTAATGCATCTGGATTTTATAAACCCCAGGAATACAGAAATTTTTGTCTGTGTTAGTCTCTGCAATATCCTCTGCCTTTACGGTGCTCAATAAATATTTGTTCAATTTGCTAAATGAATGTGGCCCTGCACTTAACCTGTGCCTGCAGATTTTAGAAAACTCACTATTCAGAGTAATTACTTGCCCTGATTCTCATGTAAACCACCGAATTGGCTTTTTCCTTTCTTTTACAATCAGATATCTCAGAAGCAGTGTTTGCTTTCATAGTGTGAATGCTTTCACATCACTCTTCATTTTCAGTGCATTATAGTCTGTCTTTTCTCACTAGTACTTGCCTAAAACTGTTACTCCTAATGCTGGCAATGACCTCCTAATAGCTGAATCCAGTGGTCTCCACTCAATTCTTATTCTTCAGGATTTCTCCACAACACTGCCCTGCTGTTTCCCTGCCCTTTGAGACACTTGCCCTTTCTCAGATTCCAAGACAGGACACTCTCTACACCCCTCTCCTACTTTCTTAGATGTCTTCAATTTCATCTTCGCTAGTTGCATTTTCTCTGTCCCTCAGCTAAATGGGGACATTCCAAAGTGTCACTGTCCACTAGAACTCGCATCATCCCTGTAACTCAATATAGCCACTTTAGGTGCCTAATTCATGTAATTCATTTTCAATTCTGTTCTTTTTCTTCTGATTTCCAAGCCTTATATCCAGATATGTGAAAAGTATTTAATGGCAAGTCTCCCATCTACAGTAGAAAACTATAGAACTCGTCTGATCTGAGCTTGTGGTCCAATCTCTGGGCCTGTGGCACTTTTGGAAGACGATGGAACCTTTAGGAGGTGCAACCCAGTGGATGGAAGTTAAGTCATTGAAATGGATATTGACACCCTCGTCCCTGTACCTCTCCCTGTTTGCTTCCTGGTTGCCATGAAGTGAGCAGCTCTCCTCTACCACATGCTCCCCACTGATGTCCTGCCCGGCACAGGCCCAAACACAATGGAATAATCAACGATGGCTCAAAACCCCTGAGGCCATAAGCCTCCCCAAACTTTCTTCCTTTTAAGTTGATTTTTTAAGGTATTTGTCACAATGACAGAAAGCTGACTAGCAAACCATAGTAGATGGCTGATATTTTATTAATGCCTCTTTCTCCACCCAGATAGACATTCTAAGGAGACAGTTTGCCTACTTTTCTCACCATTTTGTGCTACAAACTAGACTGTGATTAGTAAGTATGTTTTAATAAATGAATTAATGAATTTTCAATGATCAGTTTTGTCTTTCTTTAGGATTCTGTTCTCACTTGCAACAGAATGCATACTTTCTTACTGTGAGTCACAGAGGAAGAGATGAGTGGGGGCCAATCATAACTCCATAGGATAATCCTAAATTTGCTTTGATTTTTCCAGTATATGATTTTACTGTATTCATTTTATATTGCTTGGTTCTGTAGCTCAGAACACATAACCAGGTTTGAATTAAAGGGAACCTCTTTAAGAACTATAGACTTAACCTAGAAAATCAAAGTTCATACAAGAATTCACACTAAATTAATCTGAAGCTACTATTCCTATGTATTGGATCTTTGACAATTTCACTTTGTCCAGTGAAATTAGAAATTAATTTTCCTGGATTTTAACAGATGATAATACTACCTACTGGTAGACATTGACAAAGCTTGAATATGAAGCCACATTTTGAATAACAAGAAGGGGAGATACGTATCTTACTCTCAGTTTCTGTAGCTCCGAAAGTGATTTGTAACAATAACAACAACAACAGTAAACAGAAACCAAACAAAAGAAGGGAACACCTTAAGTACCCAATTTAGTGGACTAGCAGAATGCTGAATTAATCTTGATTGATTCATGGGATACTAAGTTGCAATTTAAAAGTGATGCTTGTGAGAATAAAGAAAATCATGACATATTGTTACATATAAAAAGTAGATTATATTGTAAATTTAGTAAAGTGATTGCAACTTGCTGAAATCATATAGTATTAGGAACTATGGTGATCAACCACTTGGTTTACCAGGGACTGTCCTTGTTTTAACCTTGAAAATCCTACATCCTAGGAAATCCTTCAAACCTGGATAAACCGGGATGGTGGATCACCCTATTGTGAGTAGGGATTATTAAAAAACAAACAAACAAACAAAAAAAAAACAAGGAAAATTGAAAGGGGGGGCAAGTCAATCTCCTTATCAGTGGGTGCAGTTAATTTTTAAAGTTTATTTCCTTTATGGTTTAAAAATTCTTTATACAACAGTAATAACTGAGAGGAAAACCTAAAGCTGGAGAATATATCTTTCACTTTAGGACAAAGCCTATTTTCTATTAAACAATGTTATTTGATTCTATATTGACAGAAGGATAATTGGGGAGAAAGTTATGGCAACAATTTTCATTCTTCTTTATTGGACATTGATGGTGTCTTATAAGGAGATATGTGAATTCAGTAAAAACAATTAGTTAAGATTATAAAAATGAGTTAAATAAAATTCCTAAGGAAACCATGGGTTTGGAGAGAAGTCCTCATATATATTTCAGAAGTGGAAAAAATAAGAAATTAAATCTTATGTTTTTTGAAGTTTTTCTGACTTTCTTTAATTTTTTTTCAGTGGGCCTGGCATTGCCATACCCTTTTCTTTGATTAAATCAGGAGCAAATGCCATGTGTTCTGGTCATGTTGTGATTGCTCAGAGTGAGCAGCACATCATTAACATCCCAGTCCCTGAAGATTTTCCTTGGGACTGTGTGTACGAATGTACCAACATGAATATTAATGACTGTATACCGCACCATTCAATCCAGCCTATATTGGGGTTATGTGAATATGATGAACTCTAATTTTGAGGACTTCACATGGAGAAATGGTTAATCTATTTTTTTTTTGTAATTATAGGAAATGCCTTCCACAGATAGTCCTTAACAAAGTGGAAATATCACAGTAAATGAAAATTACCTTGTTCCATATACCTACCACATCTGGAAGCTAGTAGATTACTGCTTTAAATTGAAGGATGACGGTAAGTCTTCCTAGGTTGACATTGTTTCTAGGTAAAGTACTGGTATCTCTGAACATGAATGGGAATTGAAAAACAGGGTGGCCATTGCCTGAGATTTGGCACTTTAATTATGCTGTATTCATGCATGATCTTCTTCCTGAGAATGTCTGCATTATACAGTCTACCAGCTTATTATATATTTATGCCATAACTAGTTTTCTGAATGTCATGAATTTCTAAGTGTTTTTATTCCAAAGGGATATAATCTGATTCTGACTCTCTTTGTAACTCTCTTGACATTGCTGGGCAGAGTAGCTTCTGGCTACTGGTAATTTATGCAGACATTGGGTGGATAGTCTGGTTGATTTGAACATCACCAGAATTTGAGTATGAAGATCTGGGAATGAAACAGGGTTCTCATGATTGCTAGCTGTGACTGTTGGTTGACAGGTTATGTGTTCACCTCTTTGAATTACTTACAAAATAGGGATAGGGATTCTTTCTTGAACAAAGAAGATCAAATGAAATTATTTTATAAAATAGTCACCTGTAAAGCATTCTATAAATACAAGTGTTGATTATTACTTGAGATTTGGTACTCATGGTATTTTTCTCCAGTCACTCTTTCTTCTTTCACGTAAAGGCTAAAAGGAGGGAGACGGTGCAACCAATGGTCAGAATAGAGTTGGGGAAATTTAAGATAGAGATGTTCAAATATAAGCTGTACCATTTGCATAGTCAAGGGACTGGGTGGGTGGCCCCTTAGAGCTTCCCTAATGGGGATGCGGAGGCTCCAAGAACATGCCATATTGTCAGCCCTATGAGATATTGATGGTCTGATTCTTTATTGCTTATTATTATCATTTTATTTCCCTTGAACTAATGGTACAAAAGGAACTTCACCAAAAATGCAGATGTGGGAGGAGTTAAAGACAGTTTACAGGAATGGCATGGATCAGTCATGTATCTTTTCTATCATATGCTGAGTTGTCCTGTTGCTAATAGAAGAAACAACCACAAAATGCTACTACTAAAAAGCCTAGCTGAGGGAAGATCTAGTGGGAAATCATGTTCTGCAGCACTTATTCTGCTTTTTTCCCAATGTCTGAAAGTTTCTCCAAACAAGAAATAGGACAACACAATCTGTTATAGTTCCTACAGTTGCTGAGTGTGCTAAAGATGCAAACATAGAGAATAAGTTCAGAGTGCCTCAAGAAATGGAGTAACTATGTCTCTTGGAAGCTAAACACTAATGCTTAAAAGAGGAAGCAAAACCCAGAAGAAATAGTTTAAGGAATGCTATCATTTTCTATTGGTGAGGATTCCTGATCTTGGGGAGGTTCTGGAAAATTTATTTCTGTTTCTTCTTCTTCTTCTTCTTGGACTGGAATAATTTCAATGTCTTCTTCATTGTTTGTTTGGGGAGGTGCTTCAGTTAGTTCAACCACCTCTTCTTTTATTTCAATTGTCTGTTCTTTCTTGTCTTCGGCTGCCAGAAGAACCACATTCTAGAACACAAACAAATTTTTCTTGACCTTTACCATTGGTGCCTCTCTCAACCATCTCTACACATGTTTATCAAAGGCCTTTAAGTTTTTAGGCTACTAATGTTACTTACTATATGCCTCCCAATACCAGAATTAATTTCCCAGGTGTTGAAATTCTTATCAAGTCACTTATTAAAATTGAATTCTGAGATGAACATCATTACCCTAGGTACATGTATGACTGCACATGTGGTGCAACTCTACATCGTGTACAACCAGAGAAATGAAAAGTTGTGTTCTATTTGTGTACAATGAATTGAAATGCATTCTCCTATCATGTGTATCTAATAAGAACAAATAAAATAATAAAAAATTAAAAATAAAAAACCCAACAGAAGTCTGAGTAAATCCCCCTGGGCTACAGGCATTTTCCACTTTGCCTGGAATGATCACACATCATGGGAAATGAACACTGAAGTAACAGAGGATTCAGATCTTGGTTCTAATTTGCCCCTAGTCATTATAGTCCTGGCCAAGCAATATGCTCTCTCGGATCCTGTTTTTTTCACATCTGCACAATAAAGGGATTAATGATGATTTCTAAGTTCTGTTCCAAGCCTAATAGGTTGTAGTTCCAAAGCAGCTGTTAAAGATCCATCCCCGGAATGCTCATATTTCCCGACTTTGGAGCCTCTTTGGACTTACCTACTATTTTGTAAGAGAAACTGGGTGAAATGGGTAGGAGGAAGAGGGGATTACTGAGAAATGAAATCAAAGAACTAGTGATTTCACTTTCAACCATCCTTAAACATCAGGTATGGAATCATGACACCAAGTAGAAGAAAAAGTTTGTGAGAAGGTTCACATATTATAGAACTATCTCTTCTATCTAACTATAGACTTATTTCTAATTTCAAAGACATTTTTCTTCATTACTGATATTTTCTGCTTTCCAGAAATATAGCAAGACCATTTTTGTGGGGGGTGAAGTCCCCAGTTTTGAAGTCTCATTGGATCACATTCTCCATATATGATCCTTTATAGCTGTGAATTTTTGAGAAGGATGTTATGGACAGAGTGGCTCCTACTTACAGCTTGGGATCTGGAGCAGGATCTTTTCCATTCGTTCTCAACAATGCCAGCAGTCACAAGTTTCTGGAAGAAGGCAAAGATCAGCATCACTGACAAAATTCCCTAAAAAATAACAGAAGAATGAGATGAGAATGTATTAATGGCACAGAGAACATATTTGATGCTCTATAAACAACTGATGACTAAAATAAAAAAAAAATGATTAAAAGATCTTTAGCTAAGTAATGACTAGCTGGGAAAACCATTAGTATGGAATACAATGTCTTTATAACCTGAACCGTTAAAACAACTTCAGGACATAGCAGATGGTTAATGCATGTTGCTGATAGAAGAATAGTCAGCTCAATCCTCAGTTTTACCTAGGCAATAGTAAGTGCTGAGTCTTAAACTGTATTCAGCTTTCTGTGCCTTGCTCCACACTTGGGGGGATGGGAATTTTTTCCTTCAAACTCTGATACCTTAAGAATTTCTTCCATGTTTATATTCATAATCATGATAAATATTACCACCACAAATGACTAATAATTAATGCTGAAACACTTAGCACTTTTTATATTTCATACACTGTTCTAAGTACTTTGCATATATTAACTCATTTATTCCTAAAAGAAAAGAAAAGGAAAGAAAAAAACGCTATGAAATGACTGCTGTTACTATTCTCATTTTACAGTTGAAACTGAGGCAGAGTACAGGTAACATTCTTGCCAAAGCCACATAGGCAGTAAGTTGCAGACTTAGACATTATGGATCTGGAATTGATAATTGGAATAAAAATGCCATATTCCTTCCCTGGAGAGAAATCCAGTTTTACACTTACCAAGAACATGGATTGTATGCTGTAACAGTATTGTGTGGATGGAGAGTTTTTCTCAGAGGGATTAGTGGGTTTGCAGTTGTATATGTCAATATATGGCACAGGAGTTTTAATAATATTCAGACTCTCCATTTTTAAGAAATGTGAAATTGTAATATTGAGTATGTCCATGATCAAAAGAATTATTCCAGAAATAGCAGCAAAGAGGCTCAATGAGTTCATTATTACTTTTGCTTGGACCTGAAACAAAGACAAACAGCTCCATTAATTATGTCTGACTTCCATTTGGGAAATATCAGTAAGGAATCCCAGACGTCATCTCTCTGACTCACAAATTACTACACCTAAAATTACCAGAGTTTTTCTCTTAAGTTGTTTTTACCCTCTTTGTCACTATAAATAAAATCTACATTGTACACATATTGTATTTATGTAAATAAAAACTCAAGTATTTTTCAGTCTTCTCCATCTCATTTTATGCTGTGACATCCATTCAGTTTATCAAGACAAACACCTAGGAATGATCCTTGATTCTTGTATCATGTATCCTTACACTTATTTTACTGCCACCATCCTACTAGGTATTTGATAAATATTTGTTGAATAAATGAAGATGAAGAACACCCAGATTATTATCTCTCTGCATAAGGTGGCAGAGGAGAGAGATTTTTGCATTACACTTAGGTATGGTACTGTGGGTGTAGGTTGGGAAGGAGCAGATAGAACCCTCCAGGACTGTACCATCAAACAGAAGCAAAAAGCCTACTCCCTGCTGACATAGGTTTCAATCCACCCTAGTCAACCATCTTTCAAGATACAGTCAGGGCTGGTGTCTCTGAGTAGTATAGGTGACAGAATGTCAGTATGAATGCCTTGCCTTTCAGGGATGATGCGAGATTGAAACAGGAAGATATATGGAACAAGTACAACAATGTCATGAGACTATTGATGATTTTGAGACACACATTTCATCCCTGGCTATGGGATCTACAGAGGGTTAGTCGGTTGGTCGTGCTGCATTTGGAGAATAGAATAAATTGATCTGCACAGTTTCTTTCCCCCAAAACTGAGTTTGTTAGATCACTTCTAGAGAGGAACCACCTCAGTCCACTGAGTCCCTCACTGACTTTACAAGTGACTCAGCTTAGGAAGTGCAAGTGTTGGGAGAGGATTTCTTGAGAGGAAACTTGCTGTAAGCTCCTTGTCACCCATCCAGAATCAGGAGCTCCATAGGGCAGAGTCTTCCTGGGTGTGAACTCCTAGGTGTTATATGAACAAGAGCACCTGCAAGCTTCTGAAATACTGTCACACTATCCCATCCTCATACTGATTTCCTCTGGTAGACATGGAATGGTAACCATTTCCTACAGTACCATCTCCACCTAGTCAGTGAAAACTCAGAGGTTCATAGAGAAACAGACTTGCTCAAGGTTACGACTTAAGGTTCTAACTGATCGAGAACTTGCATTGGTCACAATATTGATGAGCTAATTAATTGTCCTTCATGATGGTCTAGGAGAAATGGCATGGCTTTCAGAAAGAGCTGTTATTTTCACACAGCACTTAACATCGTAAGCATAGTCTTCGTAGCTCTGCTTCTAAGGACACACAGGAGATCTCACTTTCAGGTTTTGCATGAATAAAATCACAACCAGCATTGTAGAGGATGTTTTGCTTTTGAGAGTGGAGAGTCTGTGCTTCCAGAGCTCTTTTAAGGTCCTTGTTTTCAACTGAGAAAATAGCTATTTCTCTGATGTGTGGGAAAGAAGGACATACGGTTACTTGCCAGGCTCTTCCTGGAGGTTTTCTCTGCTGCTGCCAGGAGTGATCCAGAAGTAATATACTATAAAAAGAGAGGTGAGATGATGGGTGGGGAGTGGGTAGGAGAGTTGGGAAAAGGGAGAGAGAGGGAGATGATGTTTTAACATCGAGAACTGCTCGTAAAGAAATCCTATACATTTCCAGCCACTTTTACAAAACCGTGTACTCATTTTTATCAAGTTCTTTCATTTCTCTTCAGTCATAGTTTTTGTTTATTTGGGTTTGCCTATGTTCAGTCCATGTCATTCAAACTTCTGGGAATGTATAACTTGGAATATAGTAAGAATAAAGAGAACTCACATTTTCTTGTCAATTAGTGCACCAAGCCAATAGGCATGTCTTGGTTTGACCCATCAAATTGAAACAAAAAGCAGCAGAAACAATAACACCACTACTATTTTATTGGTGTAGATTGTAATCAGCCCCAGACCACCATCTTTCAAGCTACAGTTGGGGCTGATGTCCCTGTGTAGCACAGGTGAGAGAATATCAGTGTGAATAAAATGTTTGAGGAGTTTTCATTTTGTTTTTAATTTGTGAGAATTTTCTTTGGGGTCACAGTGATCTAAATGGCTCTGACACCCATGAGGTGTGACTGAATGGAGAAAGAATAGCCTGAATGTGAAGGCACTTCATTAAAAGGTTGCTGCCACAGGAAAGGACTGTGGTTGTTTCTTATCTTCCTTTCCTAATGTTCAAGCTGCAAAATAGAGGGAGGCTCCTATTTTAACTCATTTTCTTTGTTCTGAAATTCTCAACTCTGGACCCATAGTGGCAGCCATGGAAATAAACATCGCTGCCCCTTGCCATTCTCAGACAGGATTTCAGGTTTGGAAACCATGCAAATGAAATAGCCCAAAGGAATGTTGCCTGAGCTCCTAAGCAAAGGGAAATATATTTGGGTTGGGGCTCATTTCACCAGGTGCCATAGTAAGTAAACAATTGTAAGGAAGAGGAGCAGATGGAAGGACTTACTCCCTCTGGTTTCCCCAAACACCAAATATGGAGTGCCTCCTCCCCACCAGAATTGAGTGGAGAGGCCCAGCTTCGAACACCTTTTCTTCCCAGTGTGGATCATTTTTGTCTGAATTCATCTGAAGCATGACCAGTAACCTCCGGGAGTCGTGCTCACTTCATTTAGTCAACCTCTCTTCCCACCTAACCAATAATCTATTTCCCATCCATCTACTTTCCTCAGCACATAAAGAGTCTTATTGTTTTTTTAGTATTTTGTTTCTTCACCATTTTACAAATGGCATTATTTTTTTCACTCACCAAAATGCCGCCCCAGAGGGGATACCACACACTCACACAGATGGGTGCATGGACCCCTGTGGGGATCATCAGCAGACCTCCCAGGGCGAGGTGGAAGAGCCCATTCATGATCTGGACAGCCTGGGGAGGGAAGAGGAGGATGGTGGTGAACTGAAATCATCACTGTTGGTAGGCAGGGGAAGGTTGGAAGCCCTGGCTTGAACTTGGGACTATGTAAATTGCCTAATGGAAGTGGTAGCAGACCAAGGATTCTTTTCTTTTTCTTCTTCAGATCCATTTTTCCCATCCGATGGGGACATTTCTAAGGAACAGATATTCTAGCAATAGACTGAGATGAAAGGTCGTTAAAGATACATACTTTGAAAACAATGGTGACATAAGATCCCCCTGCAGTGACTCAGTTGAGAACTTCTTTGGCACATCCCTGATTGGACCTGCTGTGTCAGACATAAGGAACATGCCAGGCTGGGTAACACTCCTTCAAGTTGAATTGAATTTCATACATGGCCTATAGCATCAGCTTCTGTAGACCAGAGAATCTCTAGGATTTGGAATGTAGGGTGACCGACTTACCCCCAAAGCCTTAGATTCCCTCATGAAGAAGCTCTGTGTGGGGCCCACCAGTGATAACATCTCCTTGAAGTTTACTTTTGGAGCAGGTTGCATGGCAATGGAGCCCTTTGTAGGCACTGCTGGAAAAGTTCCACTCATTGAATTTCTGGGTGTTGTCATTTTGTTCTCAAAACTCCTAAAAATAAACATAGTAATAAAATAAGGAGAGCAAAGACAAGGTTTTTGATAATCTGTCGTACATCTGAATGCTTCTCTCAGCATTCCCTCTGTGGGTGTCTTTGAGGGTAGACGGTGCTCTTCTCTGGTGGCCTGGGATCTGAGGCAAGACCTACTGCTGAGTTCTGAGAATAATCTGCAGGGGCTCTTAGGATGCATGGGCCCAGGAGTCTCTGCCAACATTCTTGACAATCTCGCTTGGGGCATATTTTACCTTAAAAGAAAACTCCACACATGTATGTCCACATTGTCTTCTTTCTTCGATTTTCCCAGTGCTGGGGGTCAACCCAGTTCCTGTGCATGCTAAACAAGCCACCAGCCCCGCATTACACCCAGCCCCATCTATGTGTCTGATTTCTCTCTCAGTTCTGGATGGCTTTATTTCTGTTTTACCATTGAAAAATGTACTTTCTATTGACTTCTGTGGATTAGCTTTCCCTGCTCATGGTAACAGGCCAGAGAACACAGTGAGGACTGTCCTTAGAATCTGGAGGGGCCTCTAACTCTGTCACCTTAAGCAAGTCACATCAAGAAGGCTCTGTGATGTTGCATGCAAGACTGTGGCCTCCTGGGTCAGATTGCTTGGGTTTAAATATGCACCTGTTTGCTCTGAGGTGTTGGACAGGTTCTTTAAATTCTCTGGGCCTCAGCTTCTTCAACTATAAAATGGGAATAATAATAATTGTTGCTCTATAGGTTGATTTAAGACTCAAATAGGCTGGTGCCTTTTCATGTAGATGTAGCTCAGATGTCATCTGTTCAGACAAGCCTTCCCTGAACCTTCAACATATAGTGCATATTCCTATTTCCCTCTTTCTCTTGCAGCATCCTGTTTCATTTGCTTCTTGGCATTTATCCTTGAGGGAGATTAGCTTGAACTAAGAATGTAAATTCCAACAAAGTAGAGATTTTGGTCTGTCTTGTTCAGTACCTAGAATCATGTTCGAACTTAATAGTTGCTACAAAAATAAAAACATGAAGAAAGAAAAATAATAATTAAGCTTCTACTGTGTACCAGGAATATTGTATATGCCATTTCCAACTTTTCTCATATCTTTCTTCCTAAGCAGGTACTGTGTCTCCTCTTTGCAGCTGTGAAATGGTGGCTCAGAAAAGTAATTTTCCTGAGGTCCTTGGCAAGTATGGAATAAGCTGGAAGTCATTACACTCCTCTCCAGAGGAGCAACTGTAGTGATATAAAGTACAGAGGTCATCAAGTTAGTTGGACCAAAGGAGATTATGGGACTGTCGCTGTTTTAATTCTTCCTTGTTTGTGAGCTGCTTGATTAAGGCTGTGTCTGTTTTATTGGGGAGGTAAACCTTTCATGTGGGCAAGTTCTATTGGGGCTGTGTATAATGGCTAATGGCAGCAGTGAGCACTGATGGAGAGATGTTTTATTTTTCTCCTATAGTATATTGCTATGGCAACTCTATTTCTACAAATTCTTTAATAAGTATTACTATGAAATAGTATTATTTAAACAAAAGCATGAATCTATATATCTATATATCTATATAGATATATATACACATAAAACTAGAACTAGCCCACCTATTCCTGAGGATATTGTAGATTCCCACGGATTTGCCTTATCATTAAAAGAATTATGCATAATGACTTACATAGTATCCAACTCACAGCAATGCTAAAAGGCCAGCTGGTAGATTAGTAGGGGCTACTAACTACACTGGTAAAAATGTGTTAAAAATAGGATGTTATTTTTAAAGATAATAAAATCAGCACTGGCACTGAAATCAAGACTCAGTTGATCATGCACTACCCTATTTTATGACAGCAACTTCTGCAAATCTCTTTTGGTTTTTGAAGGCACTGCCATTTCCCTGTCCATCCACTGAAGATCTTACAGCCTATGCAGGGTTTGGTTTGCATAAGGATTTTTAGGTCCACTAACTCCATCATGTACTGAGAAGTTCAAAGCTGCCTGACTTCCTCCTTTGCTGTTCAGAATAGCTTTGCATTTTTACCCTGTCTGCCTGCCCGTGTGTTTGTGTCTGAGGATGCACATTCTGCCCATTTCCCTCTGTGCTCTTCCCTCCATCTCCTTTCACTAGGGCGCTCGCCCTTCTCAGAAATGGGTTCTTCCTGGCTCCTGCCGTCTCTCGCTCCGTCTGTGGGGTTATGCTGCAGAAACCATTGGTTTCACCTCTGTTGCCGGTTACTGCTGTGATCTCTGTATACATTTAGGACGACAGTTATCCTGCTCATTTCAAACTATTGCTTTGAGAACATAAGGTAATTTTCAGTTGACAAGGTGCTAAATACTCAACAACCAATAGTTATCACCAGATTGTTCTTATGACTAAAATGTGCTACCCTGCTCCCAGTCCCAAAGCTGCCTTTTTTTTTAGTACTGGGGATTGAACTTGGGGACACTCGACCACTGAGCCACATCCCCAGCCCTATTTTGTGTTTTACGTAGAGACAGGGTCTCACTGAGTTGCTTAGCACCTCGCTGTTGCTGAGGCTGGCTTTGAACTTGAGATTCTCCTGTCTCAGCCTCCCTAAGTGCTGGGATTACAGGCTTGAGCCACCGCGCCCGGCTTCAAAGCTCCCTTTTTTAATTCTGCCAGTGTTCCCAGCTATGACCTTCCCTCTCCCTCTCCTCCTTCCAGCTTTGCACTCTGCTGCCTTCCGCTACCTTACCATGCACTCCTCAGTGATTTGTGACTAGTTTCTGTGGGAGTAACTCCCCTGAAACCTCTCTGTTTGAAAAAAACAAACAAACAAACAAACATGCAGCAAAGTCAATATGCCTTTCTAAGCAACGTAGGTGCCTCAGGTCACTTTAATTCCCCTATTTCCCAGGCTTCAAAAGTTGGAGCCAAAATCTACTCCACCTCCTTCATCTTTCATTTTCAACCAATGGCCAAATCATGCCATTTTTCTCCCTCTGCAAGCGCATATGGACTTTTTTTTTCTATACCCAAATATTCTATGAGTTTGGTTCTCATTTAGCAGAAATTTTTTTTTTTTTTTGGTGCTGGGAATGGAACCCACACATGGCAGGGCTAGTGCTCTACCACTGAGCCACATCCCAATCATTTTCTGTTCCTTTGTTTTTCTTTTTTATTAAACCCACTTTTATATAAGATGAAAAAATCTGCAATATACAACAGAGTATATTCAAGGTTTAAATAAAAAATTATTGATTTTGTTTCTTTAAAAATTTTTTTTTCAGGTAATAAACCCTAAATTCTTTTTAAAAATTTGTTCTAATTAGTTATACATGACAGTAGAATGCATTTTGACACATCATACATCTAGGGAGTATAATTTTTCATTCTTCTGGTTGTACATGATGTAGAATCACGCCAGTCATGTCAACACACACACACACATACACACACACACACAAGGTAATACTGTCAGATTCATACTACTATCCTTCCTACGTCCACATCCCCTCCCCTCCTTTCACTCCCGTCTAGTCTACCTAATCTAAAGTAACTCTATTCTTTCCTGGCCAATCCCCACTTATTGTGAATTAGTATCTACATATCAGAGAAATCCTCAGCAAAGGAAACAATCACTAATGTGAAGAGAGAGCCTGCAGAATGAGAGAAAATCTTTACCACACATACCTCAGATAGAGAATTAATCTCCAGGATATATAAAGAACTCAAAAAACTTAACACCAAAAAAACAAAAACAAAAACAACCCAGTCAATAAATGGGCTAAGGAACTGAATAGATACTTCACAGAAGAAGAAATATAATCGATCAACAAATATATAAAAAATGTTCAACATGTCTAGCAATTAGAGAAATGCAAATCAAAACTACTCTAAGATTTTATCTCACTCTAGTCAGAATGGCAATTATCAAAAATACAAGCAACAATAAATGTCGGCAAGGATGTGGGGAAAAAGGTACACTCATACATTGCTGGTGGGACTACAAATTGGTGAAACCATTACGGAAAGCAGTATAGAGATTCCTCAGTAAACTTGGAATGGAGCTACCATTTGACCCAGCTATCCCATTCCACAGTTTATACTGAAAGGACTTAAAATCAGCATACTACAGTGATGCAGCCACATCAATGTTCATAGCAGCTCAATTCACAATAGATAAACTATGGAATCAACCTAGGTGCCCTTCAACAGATGAATAGATAAAGAAAATATGGTATATATACACAATGGAATATTACTCAGCCTTAAAGAAGAATTTGCTGGTAAATGGATGGAGCTGGAGAATATCATGCTAAGTAAAATGAACCCATCCCCCAAAAATTGAAGGCCAAACGTTTTCTTGGATATGCAGATGCCAGTCATTTTCTTTTCTAACCTGTTCTTCACAGGCTGCTAGGTCAAACCCTAAATCTCTGTTTGAGTCATGCTTTTCCTGAGCTTCAACTCTTACTGACCTGTTACTGCCTACTGGATGAACCCTTCTCCTGGCCCCTCCGGATCTTTACAGATCAGGTGCAACGACTTCCAAAGCTCATGTCCACACAAGAGTCACTGGTCTAGACATGTCTTCTACCTTTTTGGAATCTTCTCCATTTTGAAATGCTTCTCTCTCCCTCCATCTTCAAGTTCTTGTCAAACTCTGCAGTAGACATTCACATCACCTGAGACTATTGCTTGCTGTCTGCACCTGATTGCAAGAACTTCCCCTTCAGAGCCCACAGCTCTTAGCATTTGTCATATCTCCCCCACCACTTTCTTCTTAATGTTTATTTTAACTCTTCTAATGCAGTGCGAATTCCCTAAGGGAATTGTGCATCCCTCTAGGATCACACAGGGAACCTGTTTCCTGCATACTGTGAATTCAGTAAAGTTTAAACTGAACATTAAATTCATTTACTTCCCCTGAGCAGGTTTACCAAAGCTCAGGATGCAGGTTCAAAAGGTGATTAGTGGGATCAAATCATTTTAAGGGATACAGGAAAGGAAATCACACGCGCGCACACACACACACACACACACACACACACACACACACACACACACAGCTTTCAGGAAACTGTTATAACATGGTTAAAATTATTATTTGCTGCTGTGATTAGAGCTTCCTTCTGTCTTGTCTCCAGGGCCCACTCTCAACACAGGCTTCTAAGATTATAGATTGGAGGCAGGATTTTGTAGTCAACATCCCCTGCAGAAATGTTAGCTGGTGAGGTTTAACATCACCAAGCTGTACTAATATTTAACAGTATATCTTTGGATACAAAAGCATTTAAAGCAAAAGTCACGGAAATATTTTCAGAGAACCATGACTGATCATTTTCTTGTTTGGTAGTAGGCAGTCTCAAACAGTTCTGTACTTTAATTCATTTAATCTTCATAATGTGGGGAGTATTTCTATTGCCCCCATTTTATGCATGAGGAAACTGAGGCACATAGAGGTTTAGCAAATGGCCTAAGGCATAGGGCTTGCTTAAACCCAGCAAATTAGAAGCCATGCTTTAAGGTACAGGCTGCATCTGCTACTTTTGAAGAGTGACTCAGGGTTGGTTGCCCATGGTAATTCTTGAGAGGGAGAGGAGCTAAGGGTGTGGGCAGGCAGCAAGCCTTGAAATCACCCTGGCTCAAATCAAGATGCTATTAGGAAGTCTGACCAGAGAAGCCCTAGAATTAAAACAGAATCTCTAGTCTTTAAAATCATCTTAGTCCTTATCACCTCCCCACAGTCAATTAATCAAAGGAAATGGATTCCTTACCTGGCTCTCCTGGGCTCAAGGGCTGATTTAAATGCTTGCTGCTGGGTTCAATCCTTGCTTTGATTTCTCAGGGACTGGAGCGCCAGTGAGACTGGGCCTGGGGGTGGTACCTCTTGGCAGATACCAGGTGACAGGAAATCAGTAGCCTTTGCTACCTTGAGTTTTGCTCCAATTATTTCAGTTTGATATAAACTTACCAGAGCCAAAGGAGATACAAAAAAAAGTTTCTGCCTAACCAGGAGGTTTCACTTCTTGAAAAATACCCCAGGGGACCGCCTGGTACACTTTATGGTACCTCAATTAGAAGAACTTCTGCAGTCTCCACCCTGTGAGCAGGTGTGGATGATGGGTCCCTAGGGAAAGAAGGGCTCTAGAAATTCTCCAAAGATGGGCTTTTGGCTGCCTTTTGCCCTCATGTTTCACTTTTAGCGGTGAGTAGGTGGGGAGGAGGTATCCATGCAGAGAATCAAGAATCATTGAGCACATACACTTGGGAGTGCTGTGCTTTTGTTTCCCAAATATTGGCCTCACTTGCTCACACTTAGGGTTTTTGCAGACCCTAGATGTCTTATGTCAGATTTAGCAGAAATGATCTAAAAATATAATTTGGTGCCCAGAAGCTTGGGGCAAAAATCAACCTCCATATTTGGGGATATAAATTGAAATAGCACTTTTTGTATGAATCTGGCTTTTTCTGCCATCTGTCTCATTCCCTGTGTCTGCCCTCTTTTCAGTATGATGCCCGATCATCAAGCTTGGTGCTAGATCAAATGGGGACATGGTGGACATTGGTGGCACCAGGAAAGTCTAAACACTCAGGAGATGAATCAAGGAAAGATTTGCTTAAAGATATTATCACCCCTCACCTCCATATACAATCTTTATATTCATAAGTTAGATTTTTGGTTACTCTTGAATTTCTGTGTCTATTGATTTATTTCATGAGACACACAGAGCTGTACTTAGGTAATTACTCATTTAATCTAAAGGGTTGAAATACAGCAGCTCTGTCGACTAATTTTAGGTTAATTCCTCTTTCCTTTCTCTCTCTCTCTCTGCCTCTCTTTTCTTTAAGATGGTTAGAGCATAGGCTAATATTCCAAGTGGGTCTATGCATCTTGGATGGTGACAAGGATGATCATATATAATGTCTGAATCTGTTTAAGGCTGCTGTAATAGAATACCTAAGACCAGGTAACTTATGAGGAACAGAGGTTTGTTTCTTACAGTTCAGGAGGCTGCAAAGTCCAAGGTCAAGTGCCCTACATCTGGAAAGGGCCTTTGCACTGTGTTATTCCCTGGTAGAAGGCATCAGGGGAGGAGAGGGTGCATGCCTGTGAGAGTGTGGAAAGGGGCTGGACTCATCCTTTTATCAGGAACCCACTCTTGTAGTAACTCATTCCCAGGATCATGGCATTGATCTCATCCACTAGGGCTGAGCCCTCGAGCCCTCTGAACTCTGTTGCATTGGGGATTAAGCTCCAACACATGAATTTGGAGGACACATTCAGACTGCAGCATGTGGGGTCTGAGTTGTGGATCATCCTGAGCCTTAAGGTTGGAGTCCAGGACGGTGGGCTGGTTAGAAGTGTGTGTCTTCATTTTAGTGAGTGTGGGATCAGGGTCAGGAAGTGGACAATGTATGGCCTCAAAGAGGTTTGAGTTTCATTTGTGCTACCTAGTCATTGCATTTTTTTCTCTGGTTAAGCCCTTTTCTTCTCCCATTGGACTTGGGTTTTTTGTTATTTTGAGTTTGTGGCCAATAAGAAAACAGATGGCTGTATGGGTGATGCATCCTAAATGAACTTGAATTGATTTTATACAAATAAATAAACTTCTGCTTTGTCTTTGCTAGTTTGGATGGAGGGTCGTGTCAGTGCTTGAGTATGTTGAAATTACCACTTCTGATTAGGGTTTCTCAGTAGTATCTTCTTGGATCTGTCATTTTTCTTCCCTGCTGAATGAGGATATTTTATTGCTGTGTAGTATTCTGTTACACATTTAAAAGTTTTTCTTTGAATTAGCCTCTTGTCATTATCTAGCAGTATTCACATTTCTAAAACATGATCTATTTCATGAAGTTAACATAAAAATTACACCAATTTTATTTAGTGTTTGCCTGATATGAGTTTTTCTTTTATTTATTCCCCTATCTCCTAGTACTCTGGTTTTTTAAATCCTTGAAACTCTTTGCCTTTCTTATGAAAACTGCATTTTATGTCGTATTTATTTGTGTCCTTTCCTTACTCAGCCCTTAGTCTCCACATCCCTTGAAGGCAGGGCTGGTTTTCTGACTGCTGTGCCTTCTGCAGTGCTATGAGAAATTACAGACCTCCTTTGGCCTTTCCTCCCTGCCAGGCTACCCAATATTAGGAAGTAACAATATAGCATACTACCAACTTCTCAGCAAGGCCTTGATGTCTAGAACTACCTGCTATTGGAAGGTTTATATTTCAGAGCATTAGTAGGGGAGATACAAGGTCCTTCAGAAATGAGGAAAAATATCTAATTGAAAATCAAATTTGGTTACAGATCAGAAAAGCCCAATGTTGCACTTATAAATCATTCATACTAAAGAAAGTATAAATTCAAGTATTTAAGAGCTTTATAGTTGCTTCTGTCCTGTAGGGCTACTTTATATTTTTCATAGTAAGTCACATTAATCGAATACCTACTTATATGCAAAGCACCAATCATGTAAAAGTATCAATAACATGTATTGATTTTGTTTAATAATTACAGAAACTATAGTTCAGGAAAAGAGGAAAACTGGCCTCAAATCACATAGCTAGGAAATCACAAAATAAGTGATATTTCAAGAGGGGGATAATCTCAATTATACATTTAAAAAAACTGCTATTTATGAAGTGATTTTTAAGTTCAACCTACTGATAAAGTCACTTCACATATTTCATTTAGGGTTCACACAAACCCACTAGGTAGATATTATTATTATTGCATATTAGTGTAGGAAGTTAAAATCCATTAAGTTTAAATAGCTGGTTCAAGTCACACAGTTTTATGGGCCAAAACCAATATTTGAACCTAGGTCTGACTTAAAAACCATTACCATTACCTGCCAGGGGTTCCCAACCTTCAATATTTCTCACCTCTCACCCATCTGAGCATTACTCAGTTGCCAAAATACTATCTATCAGATCCTCACCTCCTGGGAAGTAAAAAATGGACCATTTTTTTTCTCTTGACATTTCTCTCTCCTTCACCTTCACACATGTATCTGTAGACATTAAGCTTGTTAATTTATTTTCTTTGAGGATGCTAAGTTTTTGATTTGTTCAATGCCTGTGTAATCATAAGATAATGGGATTTGGAGTTAGGCAACCTTGATTCAAATCCTGGTTCTAAATCAAACTGCCTTGTGGTCTCAGAAAAAATGAGCTACTTGGAATGTCAGTTTCAGATCCATGACAAAAGGGCAGCTAGCTCTGAGGACTGTCAGGACAATTGAGATTCCTACCTCCAAGCAGATACTGTCAGTGGAAGGCAGTGCTTCCCAAAGGGTGGGTGGGGAATTTCCTGGTGTTCACAAGACTCTTCTAGAGGACCCATGAGCTCAAAGCTATGTTCATGAGAATACTAGAACTTATTTCCATTTTTCACAGGATTGCAATGGGGTACTCCACAGGCTCCAGAACTCGAGATTCTTCAGAATAAATGCAAAAGCCACGTTAAGAATCCAGTCGCCTTCCACTGCACTTGAGTAAAGCAGCAGCTTCCAAATCATGCTCTGCATTGGAATCCTTTGTAAATCTTTAAAAAACAACTGGTGCCCGGCTCTTACCACATTTGGATTCAATAGGTATGTGTTTGCATTTGGTGTGCTGGAATTTATGAAAGTTCCTCAGATGATTTGAATATTCAGTTGAGTCTAGGAACCATTGCATTAAAGAGATTCCTGAAAACATGAATCAATATCATTCTCCCTACTAATTATTTTGAAAAATATACTTTAGGAAAAATATTATTTGTACTAATGTGTAAAACTTCCTTTATAATTTTTAAATGTGTAAAGGGATTCTGAGATCAAAAACCTTAGCAGAGATGGGTTTAAAGATGAAGACCCTCTAGGCTCTGCAGTCAGACTGCCTGTAGATATTACAGATCTACCATGGCCAGTTTTGTGACTTTGAACAAGTTATGTACCTTTTCTCTTCTTCAGCTTCCTTGTTTGGGTAGAATAATAAAATTCACCTCTTAGGATTTTTGTGAGACAAAATGAGTAACAGTTACAGCATGCTAAATTCTAGCATAAAGCCTGCAGCATGGTAGTGGCTGCATAAGTATTTGCTTTTGTTGTTTTTATTGTTACTATTTTAGTTGATCAGCTTACTGCACTGATTATTTTGCAGCATTAATGTACAATTTGTGGCCAAACCATTTTTGCCTCGAACTCATCTTCCCGCACAGTGGAGTAGGAAACCACTGAGCAGAACCTTAGAGAAATTGGCAGAGTTTTATGAATCACATAAGTTAGAGGACTTGGTCACCCTGACCCTGGGCTTTGGTTGGAACCTTTGCTTGCATGCGGGCAACACCCCTCTGCTGTCCTGTAGGTGAAAGAAGAAGGCATGTCAAACACTCGATGGCTCCAAGGTGTGGAAAGGGGACATGCCCTTGCCAAGAAGCAGGGTGTGTTTGAGCTGCCAACGTGTCCTCAGACACACTCTCCCCTTGACTCACAGAGTTGGCAGCCTTAAGAGTCTATGTTCCTTTTGGCTTTTCCTCGTAAGCAGAGTTCATCTCTCAGGAATATTGTAACACATTTTATTCTCATAGTGCTAGAAATGACAGTCCTAGCAGTCACAACCTTCCGAGTGGCATCCACAAATTGAGAAAGACCCAGAAATGAGTAATTCAATAATGTTGAGAATCATCAACATGATGAAAATTCCCTGAAACACAAAAAGATAAACAAGAGAAAAGAAGAGTTATGGTATTAGCACAATGTTTTTTTTTTTTTCCTGATTACAATGAGGCAGTAATGCCTATGTAATAAAATTCCCCCCCCCATCCCCCCTACTTTCTCAAGTGTTTCTCATGCTCTGGAATCAAATTCGTGGAGAATCATGAGAGTGTACAGTAATTTCATCATAGTATAACATAGGATATAGCATATTATTTTCTTTCAAGAAAGCCATAAAAATCATACATTTTCTAAATCACAGACAGGCAATACTCAATTTCACAAATATATCAAATACAAAAATACATCAAAAAAGTAATCTATTCAAGGAGAAGGAAATAAGGTGGTCAAGACAGCAAAAGGAATAAAAACAGGAAAGGAAAGAAAAAGACTGAAAAAAGGAAACTACAGACCTAGGAAAAGAAAAACATATAGGAAAATAGACTTAAGAAAATGCATAAGCTAAATATATCCCATTATTTATATTATTTATTATTATTATTATTTTGGTACTGGGGGTTAAACCCTGGGTGCTCAACCAGAGAGCCATATCCTAGCCCTTTTTAAATTTTGAGACAGGGTCTTGTTAAGTTGTTTAGGGCCTTGCTGAATTGCTGGGCAGGCTTTGAACTTGTGATCCTCCTGCCTCAACCTCCCAAGAGGCTGGGATTACAAATGTCCAGCACTGTGCCTGGCTCCATTTTATGTTCCTTTTGATCACTGCAAAGGACCTTCCAAAATATTTTGTATTTAGGCAAGTGTTATGGTTTAGAGGGGAGGTTCCCCAAAATCTCACATATAAGACAATGCAAGAAGGTTCAGAGGAGAAATGATAAGGTTATACGATCCTTGACCCAATCCGTGAATTTATACCCTGATAAGGACTGAGTGGTAACTGAAGGTGGGTAGACTATGGCTTGAGGAGGTAGGCATTGGGGTTGTGGCTTGGGGGCATATATTCTGTATCTAGTGAGTGGACTCTCTCTCTGCTGCCCAACCATCATGTGAGCCGCTTCCGTCTGCCACACTCTTCTGCCGTGATGTGATATTCGGCCTCACCTTGAGCCCTGAGGACTGGAGCTGGCTGTCTATGGATTAAGACCTCTGAAACTGGGAGCCCCCAGATTAATCCTTCCTACTCTATAGTTGTTCTGGTTGTGTCTTTTAGTCGCAGCAAGTAAGTGTACAACTAAGAGGGACACACACCTTGTCATAGCCCAGAGGCTGGACACCAGCACTGTGCCAGCCAAGGTATGTCTTCTTCTGGGAGCCAAATTTTACATTGAAGTTGCAAAGGTTAATAATACAATAACATTCTACTCCTCAGCCAGGTTTGTCTACTGCATTTTCGAATGACTATTTTTTGGGGTATGGGGTACTGGAAATTAAAACCAGGGATACTTAACTACTGAGCCACATCCCCAGCCCTTTTTGTGTTTTATGTAGAGACAGTGTCTCACTAAGTTACTTAGAACCTTGCCATTGCTGAGGCTGGCTTTGAACTAGCGATTCTCCTGTCTCAGCCTCCCAAAGTGCTGGGATTACAGGAGTGTTCCACTGTGCCCGGCTCAAATGACTATTTTAGAGCCACATGTTTTTAATGGCCAGATAATGTACAAAACCCTTACTTATAGGTGGTTTAGTTGCTCAACAACAACAGCAAAGAATTGTGTACTGCAACAGGACGGGGGTGATCTTAGGGATGCAAGGTTGATTTAAGATAGAAAAAAACAAGCCATGTAATATGCCCTATTAATAGATGTTAAAAAAAGCATTTGACTAAGTTCAAAACTTATGATAAAACTATACAATAAACTAGGAATAGAAGAGAACTTCCTCAACTTGTTAAAGTGCATCTACAGAAACCCTCAGCTGACATTATACTTGGTGGTGAGAGACTCTATGCTTCCCTATAAATTCAGGAATAAGACAAGCATGCCTGCTCTTACATCTTTGATTCAGGATGGTGCTGGGTACTCTAACCAGGGCAGTTAAACAAGAAAAAGCAGGGCAAAACCGTCTAGTTTGGAAAGGAAGAGGTCCAGCTATTTCTAGATTACATGCTCTTGTGTATAGAAAATTCTAAAGAATCTTCTAGAAAGAACTCTTAGAACTCATAAAGGACAGCAAGATTGCAGGATGCAGTATCAATACAAAAAAAATAAACTGTGCTTCTACATATTAGCAATGAGTATTTAGTAGATGAAATTAAGAAAACAACTCCATCTATAATAACATTAAAATGAATAAAATACTTGGGAATGAATTTATCAAAGGAAATGCAAGGCTTGTATACTGAAAATATAAAGCATTGGTGAAAGATATTTAAAAAACTAAATGAAATAAAGAGATATCTCAGGTTCATGGTTCATGAATTATAGACAACTTGTTACATTAAGATGCTAATAACACTCAAAATCACCTACAAATTCAAGGCAACCTCTTTTTTTCATATTTAATTTATTTATTTGTTCTATTTAGGCTTACATGATAACAGAGTACAATTTGATTCATTGTACACAGGTAGAGGATAACATTTCATTTCTCTGGTTGTAAGTGATATAGAATCACAACATACATGCAGTCATACATAAAGTTAGGGCTATGATGACCACCATATTCACCACCTTTACTGTCTCCATGCCCCCTCTCCCCTTTCAACCCTGTGAACAGAGTTCCTCCATTGTTCCCATGTCCTTCCCCACATTATGGATCAGCACCCACTTATCAACGAGTACATTCAGCATTTGGTTTTCTGAGATGGGCTTACTTCACTTAGCATGATATTCTCCAACTCCATCCATTTATCTGCAAATGCCATAATTTTATTCTCTTTTATTGCTGAGTAATATTCCATTGTGTATATATACCACAGTTTCTTTATCTGTTCATCTATCCAAGGGCAACTAGGTTGGTTCCACAGTTTAGCTATTGTGAACTGAGCTGCTATAAACATTGAAGTGGCCGCAGCACTGTAGTACACTGTTTTTAAGCCTTCTGGGTATAGACTGAGGAGTGGGATAGCAGGCTCAAATGGTGGTTCCATTCCAAGTTTTCTAAGGAATCTCTGCTTTCCAGGTTGGTTGTACCAATTTGCAGTTTCACCAGCAATGTATGAGTGTGCCTTTTTCCCCACAACCTTGCCAACACTTATTGTTGTTTGTATTGTTTGTATTCTTGATAATTGCCATTGTGACTGGCATGAGATGAAATCTTAGGGTAGTTTTGATTTGCATTTCTCTGATTGCTAGAGATGTTGAACATTTTTTCATATATCTGTTGATGGATTGTATATCTTCTTCTGTGAAGTTTGTGTTCAGCTCTTTGGCCCATTTCTTGATTGGGTTGTTAGTTTTTTTGGTGTTAAGTTTTTTGAGTTCTTTATATATCCTGGAGATGAGTGCTCTATCAGATGTGTGTGTGGCAAAGATTTGTTCCCAGAATGTCAGCTCTCTGTTCACTTCATTGATTATTTATTTTGCTGAGAAGAAGCTTTTTAGTTTGAATCCATCCCATTTGTTGATTCTTGATTTTACTTCTTGTGCTA
>PVHX01002957.1:28503-154338 GCA_004024805.1 Geosciurus inauris | reverse complement strand
CTTGTAATCCCAGCACTTAGGGAGGCTGAGACAGGAGAATCGCGAGTTCAAAGCCAGCCTCAGCAATGGCGAGGCACTAAGCAACTCAGTGAGACCCTGTCTCTACATAAAACACAAAATAGGGCTGGGGATGTGGCTCAGTGGTCGAGTACCCCTGAGTTCAATCTCCAGCACCAAAAAAAAAAAAAAAAAAAAAAAAGGACAGAGAATTACCCCCCAAAACTGATAAAGAACTCTTTTATTTCAGATAATGACCCATATTTGACACAAGAAAAAGTACAAAGGAAAGAATAACAAAAATTAGGAGACATTTATTACTTTTCCACTGGATTAAAAGAAGTGAAAAAAATGTTAATTCTCTAGGTGGATTAACATAGCACGTTTTGTACTTTTACATATCTTATACCTATCACATTGTATAAACACAGCTATTAATGAGAGGGAAAGGAGGAAGGAAGATGGACACTGGTTGGGTGAAGCCTATGGGAGAACTAGGGAGCCAGTTTAGAAGAGAAACTTAGCGTCAAAGTAGATAGGTGGCAATTGATATCATTTAAGTATTAAACAAGAGGTCATATTTGAGTGAAGTATTTTGATGAGCTATTATTTATCAGTATTCTTATGATGGGAGCAGGTTTTATTATGATTGGTTGATTGATACTTTTTGTAGTACAGGGGGTAGAATCCAAGGGCAATCTTACCACAATCTTAAAAAAGTAAAGCCCATTTTACTTTTTCAATTTGAAACAGTCTTGCTACTTTCCCATGCTGTTCTTGAACTTGTGATCTTTCTGTCTTAGCTTCCAGAGTCATGGGAATAACAGTTGTGTACCATTATGCCAGACTACTAAGACACATTAAACAACAAGGTGACATTTACATTTTCGGAAATGAGACATTGGACTACTAGAATATTTCTTTCATAGCAAAATGTCTATGATTACTCGATGTAAGTTTTTTTTGAAGAATTGGTTCTTGCCGGTGGAATATTTTATACAAGGTGATTAGCAAATAGTTGCTTGATAAAAATGACTAGAACCCTGAGAATGTTCCTGTAACCCTTTCTCTGTTGATCTTATCTATTTAATATTTCTTTAGTCTTCACATCACCTCCATTGACCAAGTTCATATCTTTACTTATTTCCCTCCTTATTCATTTCCTTTTATTTTTAACCTGGGCTGTTTTCCCTATCTCAGCTTCTTGAATGTAGCTTTATCCTCTATATTCCATTTTGGATCCTCTATATTCCATTTTATAACCATTCTTTTTCTAACATTAAAATCTGATCATGTTGCTTCAATCTTATCTTCACTGTGTTCATACAGGTTGAAGTCTAAATGCTTATGCTGAGTGTACATATTTTTATACTTTAGCTACCTCACAACTTTATGCTGTTACACTGGTTCTTCCTTTACCTAAAACACTCTGCACTTCGATAGTTTCCTAGAGCCACTTAAAAAACAAGTTGTCTAGAAACAATAATGGAAAAGCTCTTTAAGTTGTACATTTAATCTTTTTAATATACTTGTTTTTAATGAAAACTCATTTAAATTCTTAGGGATATTTTCATGTTCTTTCATGTTCATTGAAAAATATTTTAAATATTCTCAATACATATTCTTAATAAATTTAAATTATAAATAGTCCTCTTATTTCTAGGAAATAAAATGAAACTATTATTAATGATTTCTCCCTCCTAAAAGACACAGGAGAATTAGAAAACAGCAAGTACTTGAAGTGCTTAATGAAGATTATGAAATGTGAAAGACCAAGTTAAGTAGTTCTTAATAATAATTATGACTAACAGTACATTTGCAATTGATATTTTATTGTGCTATAAATCTTGCAACCACTTTCCTGCATAAATATTTAAGCATGCCTTTAAACCCTTTCCTGAAAGGGCTTACATTTGAACTATTTTCTAAGAGAGGTTTATAGGTTTGAGGTTACACAAGGCAGTTAACCTAATCAATTAGGGAAAACACACACACACAAACACACACACACACAGAGCAAAAACCAATCAAATGGAAAACAATGATTTTTATAGTGGCAGCAACTCCTCTTGACACTCCATTTTCCCATCAGTTACCACAGCATAGATTCATTTTTTCCTGAGCTGATTACACTATATATACATAGTTTTCTTGAATGAATTAATCAGGAGGAGGGGTGGTAGCGTAGAAAGAGACACTATTTGGCATTGTAGGAATGCCAGTGACCTAGAGGCACTGTAGAGACTCCATGCAGAATAAATGGATGATAATCCTTACATCCCACGTGTTAACCCCAGCAACGGCCACTGTCATGATTTCCTTGGGAAGCCAAGATCAGGGAGCTCTGTCTTTAGTTCAGATGTGTTTGGCCCTTCTTCTTTAAAACAGAGCATCCTTCAGAGCTATATTTTTCACACACTGCCTCTGAAAACTACAATGAAAGAATGGGTGCTATTTTATGTATTATAAAGTTTGAGATCCTTTTGCGGAACTGACATCTTCCAGTAATTCCACAAAATAATTAGCAGAAAGGAAACAAGGAAAGGTACCTGCTGTACATTCTCCAGGCATTTTGGAAAACCCTGAATTGTTCCTTTGGCTACATATATGTGACTCTGAAAGAAAATTAGCATTATAGACATCAAGAGAATGGGTATGGTTCAAATCAGAATTCCCCACAAACTGTAACATACCAAAATTGGTTGTCCACACTGTACCCAGCATGCTGTTAGCAATGTTATAAAACACCTAAAAGTTGAGTTTCCTGTGATGAGAATTAATATAGGTATTGAACATACTAAGCACTCTGAGAGAGAAGATAGTTTCCTAAATATTTATGAAGGAAAATAATCAGAAGGAAGCCCAAAAGTGAAACACCTGGGTTTGCCTGAAGCCTCAGCCTGCTCCATCCAGAGGAGCATACTTTGTGAGACCAATGGAAAGGACCCTGAGCTGCTGGATACTGTTCTCTATTAATTCATGGCATAATAGGCATATGAAAATATAAAAACTTCTAGATTATAAAAATTAATCTTTTGATTTTTCCCTGAATTGAAATGTGGTAGCTGGTACCTCAAAGGAGCATTTAATAAAAACTTTATGTGTGCTCTAATTCACTGGGAGATGTTTTAGTATTAAAATTTAGTGTTTTTCTTGCTAGAAAAAAAAGTATTAGCACATCTCTGATCTGCATGGAACAGTACAATTCAAATGTTCAGCTCCATTTCTGTTCAACAAACCAAACCAGCATGAAAAAAAAAAATCTATTGAATGAGGCAGATAAAATTTTCTTCAAATAATTTTGCTCTTTCATATTCATAGACAACTTTTTTGATCTGTTTATGTCTTTCTCTTTATTTCATTAATTTTAAATTAACATCTGCTTTCTTTACTAATCACCATTTTTTTAAAGAGCAACTTCATTCTTATATTATTTAACTAGTCTTGGAGTTCAGGAGAAGCGATACAGGAACATAATTACAGAGATTAAAAAGATCAACTGGAGAGCAAGGGGCAGGGCCAAAAAGGCAAAAGGTATAATGGAGACAAAATTGTAGAGATAAAGCTAAATGGTTTTCCCCCTGAAGGAAATAAAATTCGATTCACCAATTAATAACTTATTGTCCTATCTGCCTGACACACACTTCTGGATGGATGCCTGGTTAGCTCGTTCCCATAAATTAGACCTTAGCCCATATGTTCTCCCTTCAAGATATTTTTCTTAGTCTGCTCCCCTCATCACCACCAAAACCACATCAACATATCATTTCTGCATGTAACCTATAATGATCAGAATATATTTTATCTCATTAATGGTTGATTGTCTCCTTCCAATGAAAAGTAACCGCCACAAGGTCAAGGGTTGTGTTTTCCTTAGATCTATGTTCTCTGTATATTCCCAGTATCTGACACAAAGATACATTAAAAACAGTTCTGTAACTGTACTTCTTTCTCTGCAAAGATAATTATAATTTGGTTAGTAAGTGGAATAACTAGAAAATGACTGAAGATTAAAACACATCCTATAGACCATAATCATAAACTAGTACATAATCAATGTACTCATTCAGGGATGAGGGAAATCAGGATGGCTTAAAACACTTGGAGGAAGGCTCTATAAAGGATGTGAGCTTATTAAAATGGTCTCTGAACAGGTAGAGAAGAAAAGTCATTTGCATGGAGAGAAAGGAACAGAAAGAGCATGGATGGGATACAGGCGTAAGAATTAGCCTCAAATGCTATTAAATGTTTTACTTTACACCACCCACCTCTAATTTCTGTCATCCAACAATGTCATTTGAAATTACCCTCTGGATTTTTTTTTTTTTTTTAGATAAACATGAATCCAGACATTAACACTATTGCTTCCTGCAGGAGCTGGACTTGAAGGCATCACTGGGCTTTGTGCAGAAGTGTAGCACTCATTAAGCCTGTGTTCAATGAAGGGCTATCTTTCTGACAGGACAGGTGAGGCAGCTACACTATGAGCAGCACTTACAGCCTCTGTGGGCTGTTTTCTCAGCAGGGATTGGCAGGCTCGGCTGAATTTCATTTGAGAAACCTTAAACACTTTTCTGAGGATGTCTACATGGCATGGCGTAAATGTTTCTCAGTATTGCTGTAGGGCCAGCATATGTGCATTGCCTTCTCTCACCTTTGATTTAGAAGCCAACTGTCAATTCATCACTGGCTCCATCTGATAAAAACTCTGCCTAAGAATCATTTTACTCTACTGAGTAGATAGTGAAAGGGAAACAGCTAGGCATTAAATTTTAATATTGGGAAAGGGGAAGTGGCACAACATTTTTCCTATTAACTACTTTGACATTGTCTTGAGTGTTTGTGACTGTGTGTGCATTTATATGTGTGATCTTTCTCTTCCTTTCTCGTTTATCTCCACATTGACAGGAACTTGTGTCCTTCTATACCGCAAAAGGTTGAAATAGAAAGTAATTCATTTGAAACGGCTGATGTGAAGGATAATTGACCAACAGACTCAAAAACAACTAGGAGGAAAGAAAAAAGAATACAGATGGTAAGTGAATGGTGATCTGAAAGTTATTAACATAAAAATTTAATACATACTGATGATAAGAAGACTGATTTACTAAATAACAAGGAAAATGTAGATTAGAGGTATCACTTTGTTGATTCCCCTAAGGCCAGATCTACAACCAAAGACTCCAAATTGGCCTTATAGAAGCTGAGGGCACCACTTATATTTAGAATATATAATTTTACTTTTAGAAGTTAATAATGACACTTTTTTATGACTTCCTAAGAAATTCCATAAAATTTTAAAAATGATAAATATTCTATAAAATTCTACAAAGTATGATATAATGCAAATATTGGGTTAATAGTTTCATTAAAGTCTTTTCCTAATGTATATAAGCTTGCATATGTTTAGTACATGTAATTGTTTCATATTTCCATAAACAAACTAAGGAAACACAAATATAAATACAAATTTCAAATACAGCTGTCATCTAACATTAAAGTTTAGACTCTATTATGACAACTGGATGATGAACTAAAAAAATATTTTAAAAAATAACAATTTTTAGTAATATTTAAGACTTATAGAAGATATTTTGTTTTAAAAGAGCATTGTAGAAAAAGTAACATAAGCAATGTTTTGATCAGCATGAAATGTAAATGATAAAGCAAGGTAAAGCAATTAGTAAACTAATGCTTTTAGTTTAATAAGTTCATAACTTGGAAAAATGTGAACTTTAAATAAAAAAGTATATCCAGTATTAGGTATTATCCACAGTTAAGGAATGATTACTTAATTATAAAATTTTAAAAGTTCAACCATAAATGATCTATATTTACTGTGAGAAGTTATATAATTATTTCAAATCTTCTGAAGCTGATAAAATATAGGGAATATTAGAAAGATTTCTAACATTCAGATGGAAACACAACTTGTCTTCCGAATTGTGAAAATAAAACTTACAGGTAAATTGCACAGATGTATTTGCCTATTTGTTTATTCATTTATTCCATTCTTCATTTATTTACCATTTCATTGTGCTTTTTAACAGACAATTTGGTTAGCTGATTGAATTAGTTTATTTAGTCTGTTAGGAATATCCTGAGTGCTTCAGTTTGGATTTGGGCCAAAAATTTCCATGTATTTCTTTATAATAAAGATCACAGAAAAGAACGTGTGTTACAATGAAGGGTTGTGAAGGAAGTTACTGGTCTAGATTTATCTAAATTTTAAAATAAACTGACTCCATTTTCACTTTTTGAATGTTTTTCTTCTTTTGTCCATATTCCCTCATTTACAAGAGACATATATTGTCAAACTCATCTATTTTGGTGTTATTTTGTTACTTTATATAAGGCAAGGATTAAACTTATTAAATATTTGTAATTTTAGATTGCTCTATCTTTCCCATTAAGAGAAATTCAACTTTTAAGCATCTAGTGAGTATGGATTTGGAGGAACTCTAATGTGATTATTTGTAGAGTATCTATTACATAGATGAAAACATAAAGAAAAAAATAACATTTTTGAACAGTTGTCATTGCCAGTTACTATATATACATGTTTTTTACCTTTTATCTTATTTAATGCTCAAAATAATCTCATGGATTTCAAATTATTGTCATAAATTATAATTTTTAAAATTTTGGATAATGAGATCTAAAAATTTTCTACTTGAGATGGCTGTAAATCACCTGACTACTCATTATAATAGATTCAAGTTCTAGTAAGTCAGTTTTTCCACTGTAATGCTATCCACTATGTGCATAGCTGTCATATGATCTTCTTCATTTTACTTTGTGAAAATAGGTATTTGGGGAATTGATATAAGAATGATGATATGCTCTTTGGCAGGTGAAAAAACTGTCCTTCATTTTTGACCCAAAAGACTCATATCTTCTACCAGCATGCATGAGACTGGAGAAAACTAACATATTAGATCACAAGTAGAGTAAACTCTTAGATCCTTTATAGTTCTTGACAATAATTTAATTGGTGGTACATGGAATAATGCTATATTTTAGAATTGTCAACTTTTTAGAGTTAATGATGTATGGCATCTGATCTAAATTTTTGCATTTATAAAGTATAGAATCAATGGCATCCATACTTTCTCAAGATCTTATCAAAGCTTTAGATTCCTGTAGCGGGGAGCTGAAGAGAACATGCTATTATCTCAGTATTTTCACTTAAAATTAGCTCTAGAGAGAAGCTTCACTTTACCTTCAATCATAATTTCCATTAATTGTTATAGGAGGTTTATTTTGACTATATTTGCCAATATAGTCAATTCATAATTTTATCTCTTTCTTTGTCACTTTGTTAAGTATCTCGAGAAAATCTCTTGAAGGAGGATTATTTGGTAAGCCTGGCTTCATAACTTTTAGGTTATAATATCATCTTTTTCTTCCTTTAATAGAATCAGCAAATTTCTTACTTTTTTTTTCAGATAATTCCCATTTTATTTTCCAGAATCAACTATGGACTCTATTATACCTGCAAAATCCCTTCACTTTTGTCATATAATGTAGCCTGATCACAGTTATGATATTCATCATATCCACAGACTGAAATACATTCAAGAGCAAGGATTGATATAATGTTTGTATGTCACAGGACAAGAAATCTTGGATTCATTTTAGAATTGTGCTTTAATAGTCTTTAATATCAATTATAAAATCGATAAATCCTAGAAAAGGGCCAAAATATTCTAGTGCATACAAAAGTAAGTTACTCTTGATTATATAAGAGAATTTTTGTAAACACAGATGAGTTCCAATAGTTATATTCTTATAATTACTAAAACATTTCATTCTATTTTTATATTATTTTTAATTAAATTTTATTAATTCATTATCATTTAATAATAATTCCATACAAATGGTGAAACACAGAGACAAAGTTTACCAACAATTATAATTATGAAGTAAATTTCTTACTTTATGGAAGAGAAAAACTCTGAAATGACCAGGACATTTCTGTCTTATAATTATGTATTATCTCCCTGTAGAAAAGCAACATGGAAAAACAAATCAAAATTTTAAGATTTTGTGCTGGAATAGAATTAATGATAGTAATGTGACTTTGTTGTTTACTAGCATTTGACTTAAAACCAAAAACCAAAAACCAAAACCCTTATCCCTGACATGTGACATGACCCAGTTAGATCAATTTTCTCTATGGGTTTAAGCTTATCTTGATGGTTTCATTCTTTAAGAAAATTACTTCAGCTTTGGACATAAGAATAAAATACTGCCTTTGGGAATATGACAATAGCTGAGAATTTCTGAACAAGGGCACACTTCCTTTGGGCATCGCTTTGAATGGGCTCTTGAAGATGACTGTACATACAGTAGCTAAGTACAGGCGTATACAGAACTAGCCTGCAGACAAGGCCAAAATACTGAGAGGTAGCAATGTGGAAAGATTAAATCTCCAGCATCACCATATTCCAATTCTGTTGCTCTGTGCTCAGCCCATAGCTTTCCTGAGCTCACATTTTATGGATATCGTTTTCCTTTTTCCCTTCGTAGGAGTTGAATATGCTGGTGGGATTGGGTTGGGCTGAGCACAAGACATGCAGCATGATATGGACACTTGTTTCTTATCACAGCTTTTTTCATTATTTCTCAGCCTAGTTTAATTTTTCCCCAGCTGAGAGGAGAGAAATCAGTTTTCTTAATTAATGTATAATCAGTGATCTTTTCTTTCTTCTGACACCAGGTAAAGAATTCTTCTATATTATGTATTACAATGTAGTGTTCTTTTTCTCAGAGGTCCCTATGAGGTTCAGAGAAAGAGCATGCAACTGAAGTGAAAGGGAACTAGTCTGTGATATTGCAAAACTGTAACTGCTACTAAAGAATGCTCCATGTATCATAGTTTTATATATGTAATTTGTGACTATACTTACTTATTATTTGTAGTCATGTAATCACTATTTCTCTAAATAAGCTATGGTTTCATGCATTATTATGTTATGTAATTTCTGATAGTTCTTACAGATTTTAAAATGCTTCTTTACTTTTGATAAAATTATAATTACATTTATTTTTAGTAATCAGTTGGATGGGTTGAGATTCATATTTTCAAACCCTCACTCTTTTTTTTTTTTTTTTTTTTTTTGGTACCAGGGATTGAACTCAGGGGCACTCGACCCCTGAGCCACATCCCCAGCCCTATTTTGTGTTTTATGTAGAGACAGGGTCTCACTGAGTTGCTTAGCGCCTCGCTATTGCTGAGGCTGGCTTTGAACTCGTGATTCTCTTGTCTCAGCCTCCCTAAGTGCTGGGATTACAAGCGTGAGCCACCACGCCCGGCTCAAACCCTCACTCTTAATAAACATATAATCTGAGAGTTTTTATTTCTGTACCTTAATATTTGCATTTATTGATATCCTAGAAGTACTTACATGTAAAAAATAATTTTTCTATTTCTTCCATGCCATGTGTATTGTTCTGTGGGGAAAAATTCTCTTTCATAATCATAAAAGTGCCTCGGAAGGTAATTTTATACTGTACCTTTGAAACATAATATTTTCATGGCCACATATAATTTCCTGAAGCCATTTCACAAAAGGTTAAATGCTAGTTTTTATCTCACTTATTTGATAGTTTTTCACATTAATATCACAGATATTAATTTTCTTTCAACAATTTTATTTTTCATCTTCAAATAGTCATGGAATTCAATGTAACTTCCATACTATGAATGGAGCTATTGTAAGTAAAAACATATTCCTCACCATGATCCCCTGTGTTACTTTCTAAGATCATTAAAATCACTTAGAATAAAAATCATGAGTGGCCTCTGTAATACAGAGCTAAAGCTCAAAATTTGGGTATGGCAAGGCATCCAGTGGTCTGTTAATTCTAAGGATGCCCACCAGAACATAAAACAGAATATGTTAAATATTGGAACTAATGAAACCTGTATGAAGAGCAGGTAAGACTGCAGCAGACTTAGAAAAATGTTCAAATTTAGCTCTAAAGCCAAGAAGCAGACACCATTATTATTATCATGGTTTATAAAGTACTGTCAATGTAATAAGAGTGTACATAACAAATATTAAAATTGAGTGGGGACCAAAAAAGACACAACTGTCAGTATTTACAACAATGTAGCTATTATTTTTGTTGAAATTATATCTTAGCTGAGAATTTTGAGAAACAATGGCTTACATAAAATGGGAGACTATTATTATTAGAACATAAAAGAATATTGGAGGTGGGAAGTTCAGTACTGGTATGAATTTCCATGATATCTTCAGGGAGGGAGGTCCTTTCTAGTTTTTGCTCCTTCTTACTTCTGGTCTGATTGTTTGTTGTTGTTTTCAAAATAGGCACTGTGCTCTGATTATTATTGCCTACCCTGGGCAATAAGAGACAGGACAAAGGTAGCAATAATGACAAAATGAAAGATCACAGGTAGTGATTCTGTCCTGCTGTTTAAAAATTTTTCCTGGAAAGCCCACCTAAGAACTCTAAGAACTTCCACTTATATAAACCATGACCTATGATCATCACCACTCTGCAAGTGAGGCTGATAGACAGTTCTTAAAGTTGTATCAAATAAAATCAGGGATCTGTCAGTAAGAGAAAAGTGAAGGACTGTTAAGTAGGTCAAAATAGTCTCTGCCACAACTACATATTAGAAAACCCAGGAAAACCAACTACAAATTCTTGGAAGTAACGAGAATGGTTGATGTTTATGTTTAAAATACTTAATACAAAAATTAAATGTATGCTTATATACTAGATATACCCAAGTTGCAATGTAGAAATAGTACTGAACACTGACAAACACAAACCATAAGTACTTAAAAAGTACATAAGTACTTTTACTCTGAAAAACGTGTGGTGCTTACTTGAATTTCTTCACATGCTTGGTTAAGCAGTGTAAGTTAAGATTATAATAACTAGATATACATATCATATTCTTGGATAAAAATTACAATATTTTTAAAGTTATTTATTCCCAAATTAATTCATTGACTTAATTTAAAGCCAATGAAATACCAGTATTTCTCCCTTTTCAACTTGATTCTTGAAATTGTCTGAACAAATAATAATGACATACTATTAAGATGTTTTGAAACTTGTAACAATAATAGATTTTCTCTACCAGATAAAAATATTATAATAATAAAATATACAATTATGAAATATTATAGCACTGAGTAAGGATTAGAAGCCTGATCAGTAGATAACAAATAGTCATAAAACAGAGACAGATACATATGTAAATTGCACATGCATTAATCAGGGTATTCCAGAGAAATAGACCCAATGACTATACCTAAGATTTATTATATGGTATTGGTTCACATGATTAGGAAGGGCAATAAGTCCCATGATCTGCCATTTGCAAGCTGGAGACTCAGGAAAGCTGATTGTGCACTTTAAACACCTGAGATCCACAAAGTTAATGGTGTAGATTCCAGTCTACTCTGAGCAGAGGAATTATGTTCCAGCTCAAACAGTGATGCAGAGAGAAAATTTAAGGTTCTTCTACCACTTTGTTCAATTCAGGTCCTTAATAGATTGCTTGATGTCAGCCCACATTTGGAAGTGTCATTCTCTATGGTGTCCACTAACTATACTAATTTATTCTGGAATACTTTCATAGACACACTCAGAAACAACGTTTAATCAGCTATCTGGGCACCACATGTGCAGTCAACTTGCCACATAAAAATTAACCAAAATGGTGTCCATTATATGATAAGAACATCATTATAAACTATTAGAAATAAAATAAACTTTTTAATAAATCCATGGGAATTTTCTTTTCTTTTTTCTTTTTTTGGTACTGGGAATTGAACCTAGGGATGCTTAATCACTGAGTCATATCCCCAACCCTTTCTAATATATTTTTTTAGAGACAGAGTTTCTCTAAGTTGCTTAGAGCCTTTCTAAGTTGCTGAGGCTGGCCTTGAACTTGCAATTCTCCTGCCTCAGTCTCCCAAACCACTGGGATTACAGTTGTGTGCCACCATGCCTGGCAGTAAAATGGTTTTAAAAACAACTGAAGTACATCATTGCTTTATTTGAAATACCCAAACAAATTCAAGATGGATTAAAATATTTAAGTCAGGCACAGTGGCACATACCTTTAACTACAGCTGCTCGGGAGACTGATGCAGGAAAGTTCAAATTTATAAACACTCATATAAACACAGACCATATATGACACCATTTGCAATCAACAGAAAAGTACATAAATGTAAAGATGCAGTATTAAGTCATAATTGCATTAATTTAACTACAGTGCATCTGTACTTATATAATAAATTCATAGCCACATTTTTGCTTTGCTGGTGAGCTTGTATTAGGAGCATCTGCTTAAAATGCCATATGACATGTCATCTCTGAGTGAACTGTTTAGCCTTCTAGTAAATTGTATAGAGTAAAAAAGTAATCTCTCATGGTTCCCATGTAATTTTAACTGTATATAATACATATAACACACAAACTAAGCATTAATCAACACTATATGTTATCCTTAAGGTTTCTAGTAAATAGCAGGCTACTAGTAGTTAAATTTTGGGTGAATCAAAAGTTATATATGAATTTTCAACTACTCAGGTGTCTGTGCCCCAACCCACCTGCATTGCTCAAGGGTCAAATGTATAACAGGGATCCTACAAGACTATATCACCTGCCCACCTACCGATGTTGTAGATGTTATAGATATCTTTGTCTACAAAAGCACATTCTATAATATCTGCACAGCGATGAAATTGCCTAAGGACATTCCTTTGAAAATATGGATCTTATTTAAGCAATGCATAACTGTATTAACACTGGACTTTGTAAAAAAGATTTATTCTCATTTTGGACTTAATGATTGTCAGGTTTTATATTACTTTGATAGATTTTTTCCAAGATGAACATATCAATAATATATATACAATGTCACCATTGTATATATAACTGTAAGTTATATTAAATTATGAGTTAAATCTGTATATCTGGTAGATAAGCCCAGTAGCCTTTGTCCTGATGCACCTATGAAATATAAGGAATATAGACATGCTCATATACTTTATAACTTCTTAAGTTTCGTTACTTTTCTCTTCCTAAGGGTATTTCAGCTTAATACATTTTATTGCTTTATTGACATCTAAGAGATTTCTACAGTTCCCATGTCCTATTATTCTTGAATTGCCTCCTATATATATATATTGTATTTCAACAACTATAAAATGTCTGCTAGCTATTTAGGAATCATTACATTTTGAAAAAGAAAACCACCTTTAAATCAAATTGAATATGCATGGATCTTTAAAAGGTCTGACCTTACTTAAACAAATGTTACCTTACAGAGCAATTGATCCCAAGGAGAATCAATCATGATAAAAGTTACTAAGTCTGGAAGAGAAGTTTTATTTTTGGAAGTGAACATGAAATGATTCTTTTGAATTCTAATAATACATATGTGATTAAAGAATTAAATATCTGTTGGTTAGCACAGAGCAGATACAGAAATGTATATGAGAGAATTGATTTGGTGTTAGTTTCTTGTTCCGTAACTTCATTGTTATTATTCATGGGATAAATAGACCTTATATCACAAAGATTGTTCTTTTTCTAAATTCCATGAACCATTTTAATGAAATATTGCCTTTATTCTTTGGGAGAAAATTCAATAAGATTTTTCTGGCTCAAACAAATAATTGCTTTCTTTTGGTTAAGGTTAATGCTAGATCTAAATTAATCACTTTGCTAGACACATCATTGTTGAACATTTAGGGAATGAAATACTTCTTTTGGGTTAGGAAATTACTTGTTAATATGCATTAATTATCTAAAGTTTGTTTTATCCAAATAGTGTCAAAAATTCTGATTTTCCCTATAATCGTACCTGTTAAGCTGAGTGATGTCCATACAAACCAATATATTTATATAGAAATTATATGGTGAAAACTTCATTTCCTTGTTCCATATCTCTATCTTAAAACAATTTTTATACAGATATTTTAAATTTAGAATGTATTTTATTATGTACTAATTTTTTCTCATTTTGAAAATAATTCCTGTTGCTGAGGAACATATGTGGCTGCTTCTTTAAAAGGGTGATATACAAAATTACAGTTGTGATTCTCAGAGTGTCAGAGTTTCATAATAAAGAATTTGAAATAGTTAAATAGGAGCTCTTCCTGAGTTTTTTGTGGTGTAAAGACTGAGACTGTGATCTTGATAGAGTTGCTCAGGAAATGTCATGGTGGCCCTGTTTTGGGCCAATATGGATATGTTTTCTGCTAGTTTGCGTCTTGTATTTGTTTGCCAAGGCTGCCATGACAAAGTGCCAAAGATTGCATGGTTTATACAACAGAAATTTATTTCCTCACAGTTCTGGATATTAGAAGTCTGGTCAAAGTGCTAGATTCCTTCTGAAGACTTTCTCTGTGGCTAGTAGAAAGGAATTTTTTCTATGTTGGCACATAGTCTTTCCTCTACATCTGTTTGTGTCATAATCTTCTCTTCTTATGTGAAAACAGTCAAACTGGATTCGGCCCCTCTAATAACCTCATTTAAACTAAACTACCTCTTTAAAAGCTCTATCACAAATAATCATTTTCTGAGGTGCTGCAGCTTAGAACTTCAATATGTGAACTTTGGAGATATACAATTCATGCCATTAAAGACCTCACACAAGAAAATGACTCTACCAAAGGAATTTAAACACATCTCTGTTGTCATCATACTTAACAAAACTGCAATGATGATGCATATGCTGATCAGAGTAGATAGAATATAGCTGATAATCAGCACAAACATGGAATTAGAAAGTTTGAGTTAAAGAGCTGCAGCAATACCTTGTCATTCTTTTCAAATTGTGAAGCTGGAAGCCAACATTTTGGATAATATATGGAAGTAAGGAAACTGATCTGAATAGCTTGGCTAATGAAGGTGTGGGTGCTGTTACATTTATTTATTTTTATATGTACTGGGATGCCAAAATTGTCCCACAAGACCAAAAATGAAATATCAGTTGGTAAATGCTCTGGTACTCCAAAGTGAGTATGATAGGTATGCAAACGAAGAAGCGAAAACCCAATCCTGCAATTCTTATTCATTATCCATCTCAATCTCAACGGCTAAATTTGTGAATTATATTTCTTAGGAGAGGCTTGATCTTGCTTAAAAAGAATTAGGGCAGATTGTACTTCACATCGTGTCTAATCAAGTGAAATGGTCTTGACTTATTGTGCCTGCAGTTTGGAAACACAGTGAATTGGTATTGGATGCATATCTGAGCACCTTCCCAGAGTATAATGTACCATGACACTAATGACAGCATCAGTTAAGCAAGACTTTTTGAGTAACATCATGTCCAAGTTAAGAAAGGAGAGAAACATACTTACAATGTAACTCCAAGTTCTGACTATTACGTACAATGAGCATTTTAATCATGAAAATAAGATTAGGTTCATAGCTAAAAATGAACAGAGAACTATTATTTTCTGAGAGTTAAAGATAAGTTTTAAGGTCTGCCTTAAAGCTTAAGTCAAAGATAAGTTTTAAGGGCCAGGAAAGTATCAGACCTACATGATGAATTTGAATGGACATTTAGAAGACAAGAATAAGATTGTTTTCAGAACAATTCAGTGAGTCTCTTTTGTTTAATCAAGCTTAAATCAATTTAAATGCCTCTCAATTCCTCTTTGGAATTGGAGTAGTGTTCTACAATTATCCAAGAAACCTGAAGGGCTACAATATTTCAAAAGAGTGATAAGTAAGCCCAAATTCCATGTTCCTATGAATTCATCCTGTTGTATTTCTGAGCTCTGTATATATTGGTTATGACTCTCATGTTTTGCTATAGTTGAGTGTAAGGTCAGCTGTGCAAGAAGCTGGCTTCAATTTTTGTTCCCAGGAAAAGCTACCACTGTCCTTTGATGGTGAAGGACTGCACCACATTTGTGCTAAGTTCTCATAAGAGAACTCTTCACTTAGATTCCACCTATATATTCTGTAAATTTTAACAACACATATTGTTATGGTTCAGGTGTGAAGTGTCCCCCAAAAGCTCATGTGTGAGACAATGCAAGAAGGTTTAGAGGAGAAACAACCTTGACCCAATCAGTGAATTAACCCCCTGAGTGGGATTAACTGAGTGGTAACTGAAGGCAGGTAGGGTGGGGCTGGAGGAGGTGGGTCATTAGGGGCATGCCTTTGGGGTATATTTTGTATCTGGTGAGTGGAGTCTCTCTCTGCCATTTGATCATCATGTGAGTTGCTTCCCTCCCCCGGAATTCTTCTGCCATGATGCTCTACCTCATCTTAAGCCCCAAACAATGGAGTCAACTTCTATGAACTGAGATCTCTGAAATTGAGAGCCCTTATATAAATTTTTTCTCCTCTAAAATTGTTTTTGTCAGGTCTTTTAGTCATAGGAATGAAAAAACTGACTAAAATATACGTAAACATCTTTGCTCACCTTGTCATTTCTTATGTACTATTCTAGAGAGCCCACCAAGATACATGTACTTCTGCCATTCACCTCAAAAGATCAGACAGTTTCTACTTGAATACCTTTCACTTCTCTTTCCTGACTTCAGAGGCAGAGCAATGCCCACCCTACCTCCCATTCCCATGCCTGTCCACTTATAGACATGGAAGGACAAAGGTGCAAAAGGAATGGCCTGCTCTCTCAGTGCTCATCCATACCAATTTTAAAGAATTAACACTTGGGGCTGGGGTTATGGTGCAGTGGTAGCGTGCTCGCCTAGCACGCGGGAGGCACTGGGTTCGATCCTCAGCACCACATAAAAATAAAATAAAGGTATTCTGTCCACCTATAACTAAAAAATAAATATTAAAAAAAAAAAAGAATTAACACTTGATTCCTATCCTTTCCAAATATTTTTAAGGTTTGAAAATATTTATCAGATCCTTAAAATAATAAATATTCACCCTATTGCAAGTAACTGGGGACAAAGTATAATATATTTGTACAGGAACTGGTACCCTGAGAAATCAATACTAGATCATAATAAAGAAATCTTACCAATGCCAGTTAAGGATCGTCATATTTCCTTACTGGTAAATGGCAATGGATTTAAGAATTTTCTAAATATACACACACACAAATATGTGCACATACACACCAACATATATGCATATTATTTAAGTAAATGTATATCATTTTATTCTTTTAAATAGTTTTTCTCATCATAAGATTTGAATTCATTCAGTTTAAGTGAACCCTTTTGTTATCCTCATAAAGTGATAAGTTAAAAAATCCCTGATCTAGGAAAAATTTCTCTATTAGAATAAGCATTATATACTCCAAGTGAACAGAGCCAGGTAAACAGTATGCATTACAGAGCAAAATCTTTAAGAGGTTTTGTTCCACCTGGTGTGTCAACTATAAAGGAATATATTCCATGGCTATAATTGTAGATTTCAGCTACAGAGCTTAACTATGACTGGCATATAAGATTTTTCCCGGACACAAGTATATTTATAAAAATATTAAAAGAACTAGAGAAGGTATACAGCTATCTCAATTTGCATTTCACTTGATGAATATGAACATTTTGAAAGGTGAGACAAATCTGCACTAAGTCCTAATTGATCTAGATTGAACAAAAATTATTTACCATTGATAGAATTGATGTGAAGAGTTAGGATCAGCACCACACATAGAACATTCTGGTAAGACACATCTTTAAGTAATCATTAGTTCTTCTGATATTTGCTTTTTACAAACTCAACATGAAAACCACAAGTAAAGAAAACAGGAACTAATTAAGCAAAGACAAGTGTAAGCAATTTAGAAAGTAACTCTTGGGATTAAAGTACCTGAATTGCATCTTGAATACTATGTGTACAATGGGATTTTCTTTATTTGTGTTTTTATGGCTTTTAAAAAGGAAACAAAATGTTAAAGTTTAGAAAGAGAAAACCCTGCAAAGTGTTCTGTTCTTACCAGATATTTTCCAGAAGTAAATAACAAGCAGAAAAATAAAACACATGTACCAAATCTCAAAATTTCTTACATTTTAGTAACTGAGTTAGAGAAAATGATAAGCAGGGAAAGTAGAAATATAGTGGACTATATCTAAGAAAGGAAGTAGGCAAAGGGAACAGTATTCTTGAAACATTGGATACCACCGTCACATTTATTTTCTTTATTGAAAATTTGTGTGCCCTAAGAAGCTCTTAGCAAATCCATCACATTGTTTTTGTGATGGCGGCAGCAGAACAGCGGTGGTGTGATCACATTTTGACAGACTTCAGTGTCACACAAATGGCATTAACACAAGACCCTTGGTCTATGGCGGCAGACTATGGTGTAGCAGACAACACTAATCAATCAGAATTTGAATTCCCTTTATTCTGACAAGCCTTCTTAATATAAACCATCAAAAGTAGTCTAAAACTTGTTAGTCCTCCTGTCCTGTTTTTAATAGAATAGGTACATGCCTCGGCTGCTGTCTTTTCCTTTATTGAAAAACTGACAAAGCATCACCAAATTGCATCTGTCTTAAGTATCTGAGGCCAGCTATAATAAAGAGAAATGCATGGTAAGGAATGTGTCAGCAATGATGTGCCATGAAAAGAAGTGTGCATAAAACTGCCAAAGGCAAAAATGAAATAAAAATTCATCTGGCTGGACCAAAGTGAGAAAAAGAATTGTTAAAAAGGCAAGGGACTTGGTGGAAGGAAGGTTGGATTTAGAATCAGCAAACCTGATTTCTAGTCCTTTCTTAGGAGATATAGCTGGGTAAGATAGGCAAGTTCTTAAGTCTTGCCAGGCTTTGTTTTGTGTGTTTAGAAAATAAGAATGTTGACTGAATGATTTCCAAGATTTCTTAAAAATCTCATGATTTCCAGGCTTGGTGGAGCATGTCTGTAATCCCATGTATTTGGGAGGCTGAGGCAGGAGAATGACAAGTTTGAGGCTAGCCTGTCTCAAAAAAAGAAAAGACTGGGGATGGCACCCTGAGTTCAATTCCCAGTGCAAACAAAGAAACTGATGATTTGTTGGTGATTTACAAATGTTAGAAAGAATTCAAATTCATCCTTTGCAATCTTCAGATGAAAATACTGTTATCTTCTCTTTAAATGTGTAGAAATTACAACTGAAATACAAATGGTCAGAACTTATTAATGTTTCCAGCTTATTTGTCTAACTCCTAGATTGATATTTATTTGTTTAAATTAACTTATAAAATAAAATATTAAATATCATTAAAATAACCATCAGATATTTACCAAGTAGTCACTTGGCTATGAAACCAAAGAGTGTGGAGTTAACAAATTCTTCCCATAGACTAGTGGCTTTACAAGAGACTTTGTAAATATTTATTGAACTTCTACTCTGTGAAAAGAGGTATTCTAGATTTTAAATGTAAACAAGGCAAGATATTCATCCTAGGGAGGATGATAAAAATAGATTAGTTTTTAGGAAACAGATAAAGGAATAAGATGATTTCACATGGAGATAAGTTTTATGAAGAAAGCAAAATAAGTATATACAGGAAGGTAGTTATTTCTATTAGTTTCTAATTTTATTTATTGTACTAAAATTGACTTCTTTACTATGTAATTAATAGTTTCTTCCTGGATAAACAAATTCCTAGTCTCACATATTTTCCAAAGTGCATTTAAACCCAAAGCATATGACCTCCCAGTTGTTTCTTTCTGTCCTTCATTATTTCTACTTATGCTTAAAGCAATAATTTAAGCTATCAAAATTGATCTCTAGGGTAAATTCTGGGTATAAATTGTGTCACAGTACTAGGTGGGTAAAACTTACTGCCGTACTAGTTAATGAAATAGTCAATGTATTGCCAAGACAACTGACAAGTTAATGTGGTTCTTTCCTACCCCTAAAGACCTGTGTTACTGAGATGAGAGAAGTTTTGAGATAATACTGTTACTCTGTTAATACTGATAATACTGTTACTGTTACTCTGATTTTTAATTATTTGTCTTCTTTACTAGATCCTTCTTCATTTGGAGATATATTACCTAGTTGAGAGGCAGAGAAAGGGGGGGAGGAGAGAAAGAGAAATATTTTATGAGAAAACAGTGAAAATTACTGAAGTGTTAGAAAATAAAATATAATTACATGGAGAGGGAATACTATATGGTAAGTACCAGGCTAAATGTAGTCCCTTAAAGGCCACTGAAGGATCTTTGCTTTTCTCTGTGACAATTGATGAAACAAATAGCCTAGGCTGTCTGCTGTTCCTTATGCCATTTTCTGAATAAGAATAAACTTTTCCAGGCTCTATATTCTGTCCTTTAAGCTCCATGTGCTTTGTTAGACTCCAAAATCTCTAGCTGCACTGGAAAATGTAGGCTCAACCATTTACAAGAGCCAGAGAAAAGGTGAGCCCTTAGCCATATAGCTAGAAGGAAATAAGAACCAGCTACAAATTAAAGGAGCTTAGTAACAGATTTTTCCTAGCCAAGCCTACATATGAGAACACAGCCTGGTCAAGACTAATGACTGTAGACATGTGAGACCCTGTATGAAGGATCCAGCTAAACTGTGCCCAGATTCCTGATCAACATACATCATGGGGCAATAATTGCATGTTGTTTTCAGTTGCTACTTTTGTATAGTAGTGTAACACAGAGTTAGTCAGTCAAGTTCTTGTGGTTGTCTTCTAGAATCCCTGCCTTCAAGAAAATTACACTTGTAATAATAGGATCACACTAGGATCCTTGTGCCCTTTGTCTTTTTCGAGACATCCTTAGTTAACCCAACTTTGACAGCCAGGTTACAGCTGTCATTTCCTGCATCCTGACATGGATTGATCTTAGAAATTTACTTTGAAATAAAAGAATATTGATACGAAGAAGTTATTTTTTTACATTATATAAAAACATGATACCCGATTGGATAGATATTTTTATGGTAACAAAGTTTGGTTGTATTTGAAGATTAGCTTCTGGACTACAGACTATACAATATCTCTTAAATTCTCTTTAATTTAAAAATGTATCATTATTTATTGTTATGAAAAATAAGTCCTACAGTCATCTGAGTTGGAACAACATTGTTCCTAAATTGAGGGAGTAAAATAAGATAAAATTCAAGAATAGTATACTTGAATTTATATTTGAAATAATGTTGTTTTGAGTCCAATCATGGAAATCTTGGGGAAAAAAGATTTCGAAATGAAATCTGAAGGCAAAAACTATTATATAAGTATGCTCTTACTTTGTTCAAAATTTGTACTTCTTAATCACTATAGGATCTTCAGTATTAACTTTCACTTAAATTTGTTTGCATGCTGTATAAATCAATGAAGCCACATATGTCATTATTGTGTTGTGGAGCAATTCAATTCAAATTCCAGAGGAAATTGTGAATTTCTTTCTTCGAGTGATTTTTGATCTTGGGTTTTCAACAAGACCTGTAGAGGACATTTGCTTTTATTTTGTTAACTTCAAAATAAATGGTTCCTATGGGAGATATCCCATGCTTTTGGTCCTTTCTGAAATCCAGGTTCTACCTAGACACTATTGAACATTAATATGCTCAAATTATTTACAAGCTTTGCATACTAATGTTAAATGCAGAAAAAAGTCAAATTATCATGATAAGTTAAGACATGAAAATTCTGAAGTGAAATTGTACAATCATGGAAACATTAAATGCAATATCTTAGAATAATTGAGCCTGAGATGAATTAAACAGAATAATGAATACACTTTTCTCCCTCCTTTAAATTTTTTTCTGTCAGCTGCTACCTTATATATTTTTAACAACAGACAAAAACAAAACAATTTTTTAAAAAGCTTTCAGACTGTATTTAACTTTAGTGAAAAATAAGTATGCTTCATTTAATCTTAACCTCTCAGAGAAAACTTTCAACTTTTTTAACTTTTCAACTTCCCTATCTAATTTTGCATTAAAAATTGATAGCAAAAAAAACCAACCAGAAATAAAAGTTTTTTTCTCTAGAAAACAAAGTACACTGTTAGAAAGATTAAAAATAATAATGTACTTTTGTTTGTTCTATCTAGAAAAACATAAAGAAAAAGAGAAGTATTCTTTGATAAGAACATGAACTACCCCCCTCCATTCCCAGTCTGTCACTTCTATTAGAAGTATTTTCTCCGTCAATGAGATCTGTTCAACAAGAGTGTAATTTCCTCAGTGACACTCTTGGAGAGGTTTTTGAGTCAACAACTCCAAGCTAAAAAAATCTCAGGATTGCAGCCCATGGGTACAAACAGATTTAATTTACAATCCTCTCTCTTACTAGTGGTGTCTGTAGTCCCTGTTCAGATACCACACATCATGAAATAATGGTAAGGAAGGAGGAACTCACAGTCTTTCCCTTTCAGTTTCTCTGCATTTGAAAACCCCCTCTTTGTATATCTGAGTACACAAGAAACAAGATAGTTTGGAAGCTACCTGCATTTCATCATCTTATAGAATTTTTATTATTTGCTTCTTTACCTTCTATTATCATTATGGAAGTTTCTGTCTGGGTCCCTGAGTTACTGTGTTTTGCTACTTTAATCAATAAGGCCCTTTATTTGAAAAAAAGAATAGCATTACAGTGTTGTCAATAATGAATAGTTATTGCAAGTAAGGGCTCAGAGAAAATAATTAAGAAATGGAAATCTCTTAAGAAACTATCGCAAACCAATTGTAGATGTAATCTATTTATGCAAATGATGGGCTTACATTGTATAGCACCTTTCAACCAAATAGATTACTAGGCACTTTAACAAATGTGACTATTATACTCAGGAATGCACAGTGTATTCTTTCCCTTCTCTGAAGTTGTTTTCATGATGAATTGCTACATCTGGTTAATAACCCTTGGTATGGATTATTTGGGCAAGAAATATAAAAGAATGAATGATCCATTTGAGACAATTAAATTACATGAGAGTAGTTCATTATAGAGCACTTCTCCAAAATGTTGGGATCTGTGTTTAGTGCACAAAAAATAACTGTTTTACTTTGAGTTTCTTCTCTTTTATAACCATTAACTGACAGATTTATCCACTATCACAACCTCACCTTCTCTTTGTCTCATGCAAAATCCTCTTTATCCATTCTCCATCAAAATGAGAATGTCTATTTAATATTATTATTATAATTTTATTTTCAACAAACAGTTGTTTCTAGCTTTATCTTCAAACTCTAGTCCTTATATTTTATAAAATTTAGCTTTTCTAAAATCCTACATTAGTCCTCCATCCTCCCTTTCCATTTCTATAAAGAAATTTGTCATGGATTTTTTATTTGTGTTAAATATAGAAATTAACATAGAGTCTGTGTGGCCAACCAAGATGAGTTTGTAATTAAAAATAACATTAAAGTGTCTTTTGGCTGTGGGGACATGGATTGATTGCAAGTGAACTGGGAGTATAAACTGAAAATAAGTGAAAGATGTGTGATATTCAGAAGAGGATGATCTGTTTGTGATAGTAGAAGAAAACATTAAAAAATAAGTGCTACCTATATGAAAAAATAATACAAGGGATGTGCTCTGGAATAATAGTTTATGAAGTGTGGTAGCTAACTGGACTCTTGAAAATTGACCCCAGGATTACTCCTGTTTGAGTATTGTCAGGGAGAGGGTGTGGAGTCAGGCAGAGACTCTGTCACTGAGGACTGACAATGTTCCAGGCCCTGTCATACAAAAAGGAACGAGGCACAGGCTTTTTCTTTTCAATAATTGGTGCACTGGAGTTGTTAAAGAGTAAAAAAAAATATTCATGTGTGAACTGAAGTTCTCTGAACAAGCTGTGTCTATGTTAAAGATTTTGCAGACTGCTTGACCTTGGCTCACAGGAACATTGTGATTGTGAAGAAATGGAATGTTGTAGGTCAAGAGCAAAAATTATCTTGGCCTGTTTCAGGCTTTTAAACAGCCATTTACCTTAAATGGCTGTATCTGGTCTAACATTCTTGGATTATTATGTAAATTACTTGGAATGTATCAATAAACATAGCAGCCCGCTAGCCTCTACCAACCTTAAAGTTAAGGATTCTGTAACATTTGAAACCTATAAAACAAACTTCCTCACATGGTGGTAATTCACCTACCTCATGTTCCCACCAATTCACTTGTAAATTTATTGGTTTATGACTATTTTGGTATTTATTTGTTTATCTATTTATTGTGGTATTAGGCATTGAACTCAGAGCTTCAGGCATTCTAGGCATGCACTCTACCATCAAGTTATATCCCGGGTCCTGACTTTTTTTCATTCTGACTATAAAAGTTCATGTAACAGCTTCCACAACTGAACATACCATTTGTGGTAACTTGAATCTGTGTTGCTATGTCATGGTCACATATTTGGCTCAGAATAAACAATGTTTTTATTTTCTTAAGAGTTATTATTTTACATTGACACATGACACTTGTTAAAGTTGGTGAGGCTGACTTTAATCAAGGGTGAGGGGAACATAGTTATAGGCACAGGGACTACTGCAATGGAGTCTTTGAATAGAGGAATGATATTTAACTCAATTCAGACTCTAACAAGGACAAATGGAGATTTATAACCAAGGAGCAAGATGGGAGAGGGGGTGGATGGAAATTATAAAGGATAAGGACTTTTCTGTCTAAATGATCTGATTTGATTTTGTGAAGTCAAGCCAGGATGAAGAGTCAAAGGTGGTCAGACACAAAGGGACTTAACAGGATTCTTGCTCAAACTGGATTCTACCAAGACAGTGAAGGAAGCCCAAGGTTGGATCCAGTTAAGTAGAGGACTCTGAGCAGCCTTACTAATGTTTGGGTCAAAGGAGAGAATCTCTGTCAGAATTTATATAGCTAATTGCAATGATAAAGAAAAGGAAGAAAAATTCTTTATGGTTTGCAGGCACACAGAATAAAAGCCTATTACTGAGGATTAGACAAGGAGAGGAAAAGAGTATTATCATTTTTCAGGCTAATTTGTAGTTTGTGACTTTAAATATATTTTGATAGTAGGACAGACATACCTTTAATTCTGATCTTGGTACCTTTTATTATAAGGCAGAGCAATAAACAAAATTCTCTCTGGGCAGGTACATGCCTATTTTATATCTTCCTGACTTTAAAAATTAATTGGCTCTTAAAACATGGCATTGAATACTTCTCCTTACCAGAGTGGTTGAAAGGGATGATTTAAGTATAACTTGAAATTACAAAGGCTTTCACAAATTAAGTTAATTCTCCCTTGCAATAGCCTTTCTAAGCAGAAAAATATTGTGCTCCTATAAATGGCAGTTAAAACTGAGATGTAGTTAAAATAAATAAGTTAACACAGAAAAAAATCAGGATTATTAACTTTTTATTAGTTTTGTGGCCTAATGTTAAAGTTTCTTCCCTGTCAATACTCATGTCTTTCAGTTATGGCTTCTTTAGTTTACATACCCTTTGTATCATCACCATCATCATCTTCAACAGCATCAGGATTTCACACTCTCTAGATTCCTAAGCACACTCTCTAGATTCTACCAGTTTATGATAAATAGGCTACTTCTAAATAGTTGCAGTTCAGGACTTCTCTCTCTCTCTTTCTCTCTCTTTCTGGTCCATCTGAAAACGTATTAAAAAGAGTGAAGTAGGAGGCAAAAGAACAGTCGTCATTTTAAGATTATTTTAGAATTTTAACCTGAAAAGTAGTAAATAAAAGAGCTTTTTGTTGAACTCTACGCTTCATTTTCTTCCCTTAAAAATTTCTTAGCAAGGCACAGTGACGCACGCCTGTAATCCCAGTGGCCGGGGAGGCTGAGGCAGGAGAATTGCTAATTCAAAGCCAGCTTCATCAAAAAGTGAGGCACTAAGCAACTGAGTGAGACCTTTCTCTAATTAAAATACAAAATAGGGCTGGGGATGTGGCTTAGTAGTCAAGTGCCCCTGAGTTCAATCCTTAGTACTCTCCAATTTTTTAAACAAATCCCTTAGCTTTAATTATGGATTTATTTTCCATATTGTTTTGCATAAGCTGCATCAGGATTTGCCCTGAGTGTTGAACACTATGCAATGCTTCCAGTTTGTCCTCCTTTTAGTTAAACTTCATTGAAAGGGGAGATTTTTATATGAAAGCTTTATTGTGTAATCTCATTATTCTAGCTTTTTCCTTCATCATCGTTTTCTTTGAACAGTAAAGTTCAAGTAATTTTAAAGGACCCTTTTTTTTAATTTTTACTTTAAGAAGATTGTATGTACTTACTGGGAAAATTGGGAGGACAAACTATGTGTTTCAACTGGTTATTACAGAAACAGTACAGAAAAGGACAACATTCATTTTTCAAGCAGATCAGAAATAAAAATGTTGAATTTAACCTATGGTCCTGAAAGAGTGAGGGTTAAGGAGACTCCCCAACCATTGTAAATTCTACAAAAGAGTTTTCAGCAAAGAACCATTTTTTGCATGTGACTCAGACAAGACTTAAGGATGCCTCACTATTTTTAACTTATAACAAGGCCAGAAAGACCCTTCAAATTTCCGTTTTTTCCCCAGCCTCATAAATGATCAGTTGAACTGTTTATCTCCGCAAATCAATGGTAACAAAATGCTTGTTAACCAAACTTTTGTTAAAATTCTTTCCTTCCCCCAGGCACTTAAAATTGACATAACTTCAGCCTGAACCAGCAAACAATCCCTCCTTAAGAGCCTCTCCCAAGAACTGGCTGGCCTCAGGGTAAAACATTTTCTGATCTGCTATCTTCCCTTCATCCAACTTGCTCACCCATATTAGCCTTATTTACCTCATCTTATGAACGAAAAGCCCTCTAACTTATGAGAGGTTTGCAGATCTCCTGGTCAGAATTTTCTGTTGCAAGTTCCTGTACATTTCCATTACGACAGTCTCTTTCCCACTCTTGCAATCATTTTTTCTGATAAACTCTTACCAATATCCAGAGATGTTTTTGTTTTGTTTGACATCTGTAGAATTTTGTTAACGATGGTATAATATTCAGCTAATGTCCTTAATATGGTAGATTAAATTAAGATAACTAAAATATCTGCAGAAAATTATTATCAAAAGAATTAATAAAGGTTGCATCAATTATTAAGTTATTATCTTTAGTTCTAAATCTACCCTTGTTTATCTTACGTTGTAATGTTGGAGATGTGCACTGTAAACTCCTTCGCCAGCTGGCCAAATGTTAATCAATAGAGGGCAAAGTGATAGTGAAGTCATTCCTTGTTTAATGACTTTTTGGTACATGACAGTCTCCATCTACAATGGTGGTCCCATAAGATTAAAATGGAAGCCGGGCACGGTGGCTCACGCTTGTAATCCCAGCACTTTGGGAGACTGAGACAGGAGAAGAGCGAGTTCAAAGCCAGCCTCAACAATGGCAGCCCTTCTAAAAGCTTCAGCTAGCCTGCATTCCAACAGCTGTTTGTTTCTATAAACTGTTGTCAGTCTAAGACTTATGACAGGTTTCTTCACTGGCAGGCTGTGTGTCCCTTTGGCAGCCATGTATGTTCTGCAGAAAACTGAATCTTGCCATTGCTGGGTGGTGGTCTCTCCTAGATCTTATTTCCTTATTTTTTCTTTCTCTCCTCCTGGAGGAGGTAGCTGCCAATTTTTCCCTGGTACTTACAGATACCTTAATGTATACTTTTACTACTTTTAGTAGTTAACTATTTTTTTACTGGATTATAATTTTATATATTGTGGAAGAAGCATATGCCATAGACATGCCTGGACATGCCGAGGACTCACCAAGTTGCTGGCCATAAGGAACAGCAGCCATTGACTTGCTTAGTCATACCTGCTTGCAATTGATAAGCGGCTGTAAGGGGCACCTAACCATAGGCCCGCCTAGCACTGACTGGTCATAATTGATAGGGAGCTCAACTCTACGCACATGTGCAAAGAAAGGCCCAGTTGCAATTACACTATCTCACCGGACATAACCAGTGGACATTGACTTTTAATGGGTATAACCAATCAACAGCTCACACCACCAAATTGGAATTGCATTTAAACTGCTTGTCCTGCCACATTGTGGGCTTTGCTCCAAGGACATCAGTAGACTGGCCGCCTTGCTGTCCGTCCCTGGATCAACTCCACCATTCCCTGACATCCAGCCATTGGCTGAAGAGAACCACCAGACAAGGACAACATCTGCATTTTGGCTAAGAGAAGTCACTTGGCATTAGAGGTATTTTGGGGTTTGTGGTTGCCCTAGGATTGTGTGAATTACTCATAATGTTTAATTGCAATAGGATTGTGTGAATTGTTGATAGGGTTTAATTGCCCTAGGTTAGTGTAACTTACCTCTAGCATTTAATTAGTGTGCATTGAATGCTAGTTGGGGAGCTCCAGCACACCCAAAACTTTTTGCATTGATTAATTTTATTTGTTGATTATTGTGATTGAACATACACTTGCATTTAAAGACAATCCGCTTTAGAATAATTATTAATTGCACATGCTGCTCATGACATATTGAAACTCCTCTTTGCGAATAAATAACCAGGATCATTTCTATCTCCTAACTTTTTGGGGTGTGGGATTGGGGCTTGAATCCAAAGGTGCTTTGCCACTGAACAACATTCCCAGTCCTTTTTTAATTTTGATTTTGAATTTGTTGTTTGTTTGTTTGTCTGTTTGTACTAGAGATTGAACCTAGAGGTGCTACCACTAAGCCACATCCTTGGCCCTTTGTATTTTATTTTTTTTTATTTTCATGCACGTTTTCACTATGTTGATCAGGGCCTTGCTAAATTGCTGAGGCTGGCCTTGAACTTGTGATTGTCTTGCCTCAGCCTCCTGAGTTGGCTGGGATTACAGGCATGGACCACCACTCTTGGTGAACTTTCTTGATAGACATACTAAGTGAAGAATAAAACTTTCCACAAAGATTTTTGTTCTCAATTTTCAATATTAGTAGAGTGTAGTCTTAACATTTCCTTAGAAACACTCACACCTATTAAATCGTATACCCAACTATTTAGTCTAGAAATCTGGGAGTCATTTTTTCTCTTTCTTTCTTTCCTGCATTCAGTTTATCATCAAGTTCTATACATTTTACCTCCAAATGTATTCCAACTCTGTATATTTTCTCCAGTATATACTTTAATTTGTTTGATTACCCATATGCTTGTAAGGGGTTTCCCTTCTGGTATTATTTCACAGTCAGCCTATACCATATATAGATTGACATTTTAGAAGACAAATTGGATCATATTATTTACAGAATAAAATATTTATGATAGCAAAGGTAGACAGTGCAAAAAAATCATGTTTGAAAACTGAAGAAACAGTATATATCATTATGGCTTGTGTTAACAGTTATTTAAATGTCGGCCTCTTGACTAGACTGAAAGCCATCTAGCTTTGTGGACCATTTGAATCCTAACACCTAGAGCATTTCTAGGTATTTAAGATGTGTTCAATAAATATCAATTAGATAAACAAAAAAGTTCAGTGTTTCTTAGTACTTAGTGTTAAAATTTAAGACCGAGATTTTCAAAGGAAGGGAAAATGGTTGCTGTTTTTAAGTAGTATCACTACCATGCTGCTGTGGCTGACCTTGAATAACAGAGGTAACCTAACTAAATAGATACTGCTGAGCCAGGGATTAGAGAACCAAGAAAAGAGAGTCCTTTAGTCTCAAAAGAAAGTATCTCTTTCTCAAAGTGATCAGTATCCAGGCTTTGAATGCAGTGGTCCTTAGGAGACCTTTTTTCCCCTGTATTTTTTCAACAAAGCCTACAGGCTGTGACTGTAAACTTCAGAGACAAGTCATGTGTCACATGGGGTCAAGCATTGGAACATGTGGATTTGCTTTATGATGTTAGTTTTGAGCGTTGGTTTTCACATTAAATCAATAGTCAAAATCACTGTTATGCTTTATCTTTTTATCAGCTGTATTCAGGATTGAAAGAAAAACACTGCAGATAATTTGCTGTATTTGTGTGTTTGGCCCAATAGTTTCAAAGGCAACTTCCACATCTCCTCTAACACATGGCTTCTGTGAATGTTTAATTTGTTAATTATATAAGCCCTGGCTGTGGATGTTGACTTAGGGACATACATATTCAATTAAAGAGAAGTAGTGAATATTTACTGATGACTAAATAGAAAGAGATGGAATGTTATTTTCATGGAAATATTGCTTTTATTTGGCTGGAGTAGAAGAAATTTTCAATGAGGTTGCCACACAGATCAAGTTGGTAAAGAAAACTTGTACCTGAATGCTTTGTTGTAGGATATTTCTTGACACTAAAAGAGTGTAGAAGCTTGTGACATAAGAAAAATTTCAGATGTTGATGAAAGAAGCTCTGGAAATAGCAGAATGCACATTGGGGGAAGGATCAAGTAATATAGGAGGAACATACTTAAAACTAGGCAAGCTGAAATAGATTTATGACACCCTAAGAATATATATTTATTTATTCATTAAAAATTACTTTTTTAGGCACTTGCAATATATCACAGTAAAAACATAACAACAATCCAAACAAACAAAAATGAGACAGAAATAACAGCTATTTGTAATCCTTTAAATGGTTTTAATAAGGGTAATGATATGTGAGTTATTACTAAGTTGACTTGGGTCAGAGAAAGCTATCAGAAAAAAGATGCATGACCTCATGGAGGATACCCAGAGAAAGGCTGGAACCAAGTAAGTATTGAGAGGTATTTTCATAAACTACAGATATGAAGTCAATAATAAAAACACTTAAGCCAATCATTCATGGAGAAATTTGGCACATTTAGGTGGTTAACAATCAAATAGATTTGAGCCTGAGAAAATCTTGACACATCTCATCTTTTTTTTAAGATTAGTTTCAGTGTAAAATATATCCTTATATATCGTAATATGTAAATGTTATAACTAGGATTCTAAGAGGAGGTTTAGGGAAAGTCACATATCTGAAAGAGAAACCAGGCAAGGCATTAATAGGAGAATTCTGGACCAACTGAATATCTAGTATTAATGATGATTAAAAATAATAACATCAAAAAAACAGCATTTAATATCTTGATCCAAAATCCAAGAGAGAAAGGTAGGCAGACAGGCAAGTAGGCAAGCACACTTGGGAGAAGCAAAGGAACAACTCAGGAATATTAAAATGATAAAAACTGCAGAGCCTGACTTAAAAAGCAGGTAGAAGTAGTAGAAGTTACTCAAAGTATGGAAAAAGGCAACATTGTTAAAAACATAGTTTGGGGGCTTGGTGGCCCTATGCCGATAGTCCAAGCTAAGGCAACCTAACAAGACTTTATCTTTGTTTTTTACTATTTTAATTTTTTAAAAAAAAATTTTTAAATTTTGAAACAGGATTTTATAAAGTTGTCCAGACTGTTCAAACTTGAGATCCTTCTGCTTTAGCCTCCTGAGTAGCTGGGATTACTGGCATGTCCTGTCCATGCCTGGCAAAAAGAGTAATTTTTAAGGGGACTTTACAATCCTTATCCTTTCTGGACTTTCAGGATGCATATATCAGAAGAATCAAATATTTTGATTTAAGATTCTCTCTAGGATAATTTTCTAGTTAAAGAAAAAAATATATGATTGAGAAGAAACTTTTCTTTAGTAGAAACTGGGCTAATCAAGAAAAAACATCTTTGGCTGGGAGTGAGCAGAGTAAGAAATTAAGGGTGATAATTGTAAGCTTCTTTGAGATTTTAGTACTTTTTTAATAAAATTACATTTTGTACTTTAATTTATTCTTGGATTTTCAAAAAGGGAACAAAATTAACAGCTAAATATTGCATATTCAAATATTTTCTCTTTGAGATATATTTCTTCTATCACTGAATTGATTCCTAAATTACTAATAAACTATGTCTGTCTTTGACAAGATATGATATTCAGGATGGGAATTATTCTACAGAGTAGTTTTATTTTATTTTACTTTATTTGCCTCTGAGATAGTAAAGACTTAGAATTAATATTAAATAACATTTTGACTTTATGTAATATTTTTTGAGGCAAAAGCTAAAACCACATCCAGTAGTCCCATCATGACACAAAAGAATAAAAAATTTGGTATAAAGCAATTGTATTAAGAAGTGGAAATAGGACTTGCCTAAGAAAATAGTAGTTTTCTCCACCCAGAGGTACAGCTTTTAATTATTAAGCATTAATAATTAAGACCCATAGGTTCTGAGAATAAATTCTGGAAAATGATAGAGAGCAACTTATTTTCCTATATATCTATTTCTCTGAGAAATCATTTATTCCATTACCTGGGAGAGAAGAGTATTAGGGAATTAATTTTGTTTGCCTTCCAGCCCTCTAGCACTTTCCCTTGCTAAATGCCTAAAGTAATTCAAAAGAAAACAAATTGATCAGCATGTAATTGTTGAAATTAAGTCTTAGTTACTGATGTTTAGAGCATTGACAAGTTTAGCACACTATATTCTATTCTTTTGTAAATTTTAATAGCTCTCTACTTTTTAACGTTTACAATTAGATTTCCCTTGAGTTTTGTATTTTTCTAATCAATAGTAAGTCAATTACACATACACATTACTATTTTTACCATTAAAGACCTGGGCCAATTTTTACATCAAATAGTACAACATTAGTTGGAAAACCTAAAATAACTAACTCTGATATACTGGTTGGAGTAGCTACATTTTCAGAATTACTGTATAGGTTGGAACATTTTAAGTACTATTTAATTGATAGAATGCTTAAGTAAAATATGATGATGGTTTACTACAATGAACAAGCCTTACTCAGCATAAGATTTGAAATGATAAACATCAAAGTTTTACCAGTGGTAAAATGTGGATGCAAGTGCATACACTTATTTATATCCTTATTATTCTGTGTTAAGTATTATAGTTGTGATAAGAAAAACAAATTAATTTTAAAATACATACTACAAAAAGATATAGGTTTGGTGATCTGGTGATTTAAGCATAAAAATTATACTTTCTCATCAACTAATTATTCCTGTGGTGCTATGTTGGCTACATTTTAATATGATGCTTAGGTATGAAAAACACTTGGTTTGTTTCATTTGATTCTCTCTTGTTGGACTTTTTGTTAACCAATTAAACCCATATTATCAGATATTAAACTTGTTCCAAATTATTTTCCGTTAACTTGCTCAGCAATTGCAAAGATGCTCATTCTATAATTGAAACTAAAGTTTTAAATTAACTAGAATACAATTAAATATACTTTTAAAAATCTACATACATTTATTTCTTAATTCTGAAAAAATGCGATTTTATCTTTTTGTTATTCAGAGTGCATTTTAGGAATTTATGCCTCAGGGTTAGCAATAGTGAATATTGATTGTAGTAATAATCATTATAATATTTGTGACCCAATCAATTGATCTTTCCTAAAAGAATCTTTTCTCCAGCATTTAGTACTGTTGGTATCCTCTTATAATTCGAATTCCTCTAATATAGTACTAAAATATCATGCTTATTCTTAATACTTTTACTATATTGTACTCAGTTTTTCCCACCATATTTACCACTTTCATTTTCCTATTTTCTTCTCTTTCCCACATGCTGTATCCTTTTTTCATTTCTACTCTTCGCAATTTTTCTCTTCTATTTTTCTGACTCTCTCTCCTTTATTCTCTTTTCAAGTTTTATTTTTCTCTTTCTTCTCTTCATCCTGCTTTTGCTCTCTTTTTTTGTATGAAATGAAGGCTATCCCTTAATTCCTAATCTCAATCCTTTTCAATATTCTCCTTATCAGTGAATCTTCATGTAGTCTGAAGATGTCTGGGGAATCTCCTTTCTCAAACTACTGTGCAGTTTTGTGTGCTTTTTTTTTTTTTCATACACTTCAACCAAAATAGCAAGTAACAAGATTAATGCCTAGTAGGTATGTATCTCTTAATTTCCCAAACCTAGGAATGTGTTCCCTTATGTAGAGAAAAGATTTGCACATAGGATGAAGTTAAAGGTTTTGAGATGGGGAGATTATCCTGGTGTTCCCAATGCAGTCATAAGTTTTCCTATAAGAAGAAGACAGGAGCCCCTGAGTCAGAGAAGATGTCAAGATGGATCATAGGCCGGAGTGATTTGGCTACAGGTTAAGGAATGCAAGCAACCTCTAGAAGCTGAAAAAGACTCGAAATTTGTTCTTTATGAAGACTTTAGGAAAATTGCAGGCTTTGATTTACTTCCTGAAACCACCCGATTTCTAATCACCACATGACCTGACTTCTGACCACCAAAACTGTAAGATGATGTACTTTGTTTTTAGCTACTGAGTTTATGATATTTTGATGCATGAGCAATAAGAAACCAGCCCAAGATCTGTGTCTCATGGCTATGTCAGGCTAAAGGTTGAGGACATGAAAAATCATAGACCCAGTTTCCATCCTCAGAAAGTAAGATTTGATAGATCTGGAAGGGGCATTGGCAAGTAGTTATTTTAGAGTTCTGTGAACTCTAGAATTCAAAATGTTTGAGAAGTGCTGGCAGGAAGACAATGAAAATGTTTACTATTCTGTTTTCCCTGTGTCCTACTGTGACTGATTAGAGAAAGGTAGCCTGGATCTAGAGTATTTGCTAATTGCAAATATCAGCAAATAATTATTTGTAATCTACATGACAATTTTTTCTAAATTCTAGAGTGATTACTTGAGGAAATTTTAACATCTTAATTATCTACATTGAGATTGAGGAGCAATCATTGTAGTACTTGCCTAACTTGACATGGGGGGAAATATCAAAGTTAATCACTTTGTTTTGCCAAGCCTGGTGGCACATGCCTGTAATCCCAAACACTTGGGGGTCAGAGGCAGGAAGATAGAAAGTTTAAGGCCTGCCTGGGCAACAAAGAGGGATCCTATCTCAGATTAAAAACAAAAGTATGAGGGGAAATGATGGAGTAGAAGAAGGGTGTGGTTTTCAGTTGCTCCTTGGTTTGGGATTTAAGCAGTGGAATTATTAATTCCTGTAGTGACAGGAGTCATTCCTGGAATGACACTCGCCAAAATCAGAATCATAGAATCACAGAAAATTTGGATGCTTTAAACACAAGACAGGGAAGTATCCCTTTAGAATCAAGCCCATAACATCACCACCGTAGTTCATCATAGAGGGGAGAGGTGACCCAGGTAGAAAGAGAGAATCTGCAAAGAAAATTTGGCATAAGAGGAGCCCATGGAACAGAGGAGTTGTCTGAACGTGAGTGATCCAGAAGCAGCACAGTGAGCTAGTATATGAGGGGCACTCCATGCTTCATTTTGAAGAGGTGGTACAGTGGGTTTCTGTTCCAGAAGCCAAGATGTTCATAGCATTAGCCTACTTGCCCTGCATGCTCCTGCTATGGATCCTTGGCGGGGCACCACTAAGGCTGGCACTGGGATGATTATACCCCAGGGGACCTGGGCTGGGAATATGGAGCAGATTGTAACTTCTTTCCCTTTAGAAAAAAGGATGCCATTAAATTCAAAAGCTTCTGCACAACAAAGGAGACAATTAAGAGCATAAAGGCAAAGCCCACAGAATGGGAGAAAATCTTTGGAGCTACTTTCCCAACCAGGAATTGATAACAGAATATATAAAGAACTCAATAAATTTGCAAAAGATCTTAATAGACATTTCTCAAAAGAAGAAATGTCAATGGTCAACAGCTATTTGAAAACATTTGCAACATCCTTATTGTGATGGGACTTGGATGGATGCCAGTGAAAAGACAGAAGAATTCCCCATAATTAAGAGAACTAAGATTTATTTGAAGGATACATTGCAAGGAAGTAGCAGGGCCAGGACACAAGAGTTGGTACTCACTGCTGGACTCTGGGTGAGTCTATGTTACATATGCACTTGAGTTATTTGTTCAACTTTTCTGGAATTTTTTTTTTGTAAGGTATGGTTTATGTTAAGTGAGGTGTGATTGAAAGATTCCTGTGTCTTGCTCATAATGCCCATTGTGCATACACTAAATGCTTGTTCCCAAGTTTTTAATAAAAAAAAAACAAACATGAGATGGAGGCTATATGTATGTTGTCTTAAGTAAGAGATTTCCCCTTACAGATAATTATAGGTCAAACTTAATAGCCCCTGCATATGCTCCTCAGGATGACTGGGCAATGCATTCCAATATGACTATAAAGTACCAGTTAAAAATAAATATAAGGAAGACCAATAGAGTTGAGGAAAGGGAACCAGGGAGAGAAGAAAGGAAGGGAAAATGAAGTATGAGGATTGAAATGGAGCAAACTATTATATGCATTACAAATATGTCAAAATGAACCCTACTGCTATGTATAACTACAGTGCACTCATTAAAAAAAAAAATGGCTGAGGATGCAGTCAGTGGAAAGAGCCCTTGGGCACAATTCCCAGTACTGCAAAAAGCAACAAACAAAAAAACAACAAAACAAACAACAAACAAAACAAAACAGCAAAGTTAATCATTTCCTTCTAAATGACTTATCCAGTATATTCTTCTACAATTAAACTTACTTTCCCTTTTTTTCTTTTTCATGTTTTAAAGAACTATTGATTCATAGTATTAAGTGGAAAACATTGGTTTACTTTGCTTGCAAGGGTGAGAAAACTACAGAAAATATAAGGAAATATCTTTAAAACATAATTTCTCGGGTTAAAAGAAATGTAAATCATTTAAAGCAACACTGAAGCTTGGATTTTCCAGTGGTTTCCCACCATATTTGAAACAAAATAAAAATTTCTGAATGTAGTTCCCTTAATCTAGATTCCATCTACCACTATGAAAGCACGTGTCACCACCTTCCCGCTTTACTCACTTCTCACCAACTACAAAAGCCTCCTTGCTATCCTGAGAAAAATCAGTCATGATATGGCTTCAGGTCTCTTACATATGCTTTTATTCTGCCTATATCAACTTCACTTTTTTTTCCCTTTATATCTCTGTTCAAATGTTAGTTTCTCAGAAAAGCCGTCATTGTTTTGGGTGCTGTGTAGCTAGTGGGTTGTGGAAATAGGGCATTGAGGAAGACTGATTAGGAGACTACTAAAAGCAGTTTAAGCAGAAGATTGTCACAGCTTAATATAAACCTGTATATACATTATAGTGAGTATAAATTAGCACAACCATTTTGGATGATTGGCATGACCACTAGGAAAACTAAAGTGAAAATTCTGCATGTCTTATGACAGAGTCACTTCACTTCTAGGTACCTCCCCGAGAGGAATGGATTCATTTGACTCTTGGAAGATATCTCTGCGAGTAATGTTAGCAGCTTAAGTCATTAACAGCTTCCAAAGTGGGAACATCATATAAACCAATAGAAAGAATAAATAAATTGTAGTATACTTACTTACTGGAATTCTCCACAGTAATGGGGAAAATAAAGAAATACAAAATTGTACAAAACAACATGGATGAATCTCAGAGATATAATGTTGAATAAAAGGAGCTAGCTATAAGATTTCATATTATATGATTCTAGTTCTGGATAACTCGAGAACAAGCAATATGGTTTCTCTGATTGAAGAAATAGACAGTTATATGCCTGTGGTGGGATATGGAGCATGAGAAAGCCTATTTGGTACCATAGTTTGATTTTTTTGTGAGCAAGTTACACAGCTCTCTATATATGTAGAAATCATCATGCTATAAACTTAACATGGGTGAACTTTATGGTAAATGAGAACTCATTCAAAAAGCAAGTTAAGAGATTTTGACTTGAATTGGTGATTTTGATGGAAGATGATATAATTCAGTATATACTTTAGTATTTTAATGAAGGGCAGTCTGCAAGAGAAAGGAGGCTGTTGAAGACGAGTCTGTTGATTTTGGAATGAGCAGATTCATGACTCCATTGATTTTTAGAATGAGCTGAGAGGGAAGACTTAGTGGAGAGGATTCAAGGATTTTATCATCTTTCATTTCTAATATGTATAATGTTAAACACACACACAAAAGTAGAATGCATAAAATACGTTTTAAAGTTATATATAAAAAACTATAAATGTTAAAAACAGCAGTTACTCAATTAGCTGTTAATCTCTCAGCGATATTCATCAAAACAGAGTAAAATATCAGTCAAATGAGACAAATAATAAAATTACCTCTTAGTTTTAAGAATAACAGGAACTCAGAAACCCTACTGTATTTTGAACTATTAAAGATAACACAGGAAAAACATAAATTATGTTACTGTTTTAGTCAGCCATTTATTGCTATGAGCAGAAGACCTAACAAGAACCATCTAAAGGAGGAAAATTCTATTTTGACTAATGATTTCAGAAGTTTCAGTGCATAGAAGGCTAACTGCGTTGTTCTAAACCCCAATGAAACAGAACAACATGGCAAAAGGGTATAGTGGAAGGTTGGGGTAGAGGAAAGCAGCTCAGAACATGGTATCAGGAAGCAGAAAAAGAGAGCTCCATTCACCAGGGATAAAATATGTATACCCCAAAGGCATACCCCCCAGTTACCCACCTCCTCTAACTCCCCACTACCTCCCTATAATTACTATCATTCAATCTCTGAATTAATCCATTGATTGAATTAAAGCTCCCATAATCCATTCATTTCACCTAAGAACATTCTTGCATTGTTTTATACATGAGCTTTTTGGAGATACCACATATCCAAATCATAGCACACTCAGTTTCAACCTTCATTAGGACACATTTGATCTTGTTTCATTTACAGACTCACACATTATCTTCCACATGATTAATTTGAATTTAATCCCTGATATTATATCAGCTAATATGTTAATATCTCACTTATTATTTAAAATAACAATTGTCTTTTTAAATCAACCAAAATTATCACATCTAAATAACTGACAATAATTTTAAATATCTAATATTACATTAATAGGCAGAAATTATTTTATTATCTTTATTTCAGAATTGTGATAAGCTCCATGCACAAAGATAAATGGTTGATACGATTTTTCAATAATAGCATCTCAATTTTTTCATTTTATTCAAAATTTTTCTGATGATGAATTCAGGACTTTTTTTTATATAATTACTCATAGTCTCAATTTTGCTGATTTCACAACATGGAAGACACTTAAACATGCCCACATTGTATTCAATAAATTTGCTATAGATAGAACTTTGAGTTGATTTACAGTCTTTCCTGTTATGATAGTATCACCATTAAATGCTTTGTGATTCCTTATATTTACATAATCACCAGTATGTGTTTTAATAGATCCCTAGACATGTGATTAAAGAGTCAAAAGATAATGCATATGGAATTTCATTAGACATGGTCAAATTCTTTTCTATTAGGGTTGTATTTTGCATTCCCACCACCAAAGGTTTTGCATGTGTTCCCCTTTAGCTTTAAAAACAGAGTATATTGTCAAACTTTTGGAATTTTGCCTAAAAACTGGGAAATGCTACTCAATATAGTTTTTATTTGTATTTATTTTTAAAAGCTATATTGAGCATTAAATAACAACATTAAGCAATAATTTTTTATTTAAAAATTTTTATAGATATAAAGAAGCAGTAGCTAGCATGAAAAAGCTATTTTATAGCTGATACTTTATTGGGATATTAAATGTTGAAAGGATTCTAATAAAATATTGAATCATTTTATTCAATGCATTTTAATCTGATCATTTTAGTATATCTAAAAATATTTTGTAGAATTATGTTCATCAATAATTACAAATGGAAAAATTGTTAAAAGATACTGTTATTAAATCTGTTAAATATTTTTATATTTTGGAAAAAACAGAGTGTAGAATGTGTTTTTATTCCTGGTTGTTTAATATGGCCTAAGGTCTCTTAAATTTTGATTAGAAAACCTGTTAATTACCTAGTGTTATTGCATCAGGTTAAAATCTAGAATGTGAAAAAGTAAGGAAATTGTCTCTTTTTTCCAGTCTCAGAGATGAAAGGCTTCAGGCACAATGAGGATCCGTAGTGTACACAATGGGTAGGAGTAGAAGGGGAAGGATATGACGGTGACATCTCAGCTCTCCCCAAAGGAATGCCTTTTGCTATTTCTTTGTCTGAAAGTATTCTTGTTTGTCATCTTAATTTTTCTTCTTCCTTCTTTTTATGTTTGCAAAACTAAGCTGAAATTTTGAGAAGTCCTGTGAAGGCTAGAGGAGCCAGGGTGAGGTCAAATGGAAACAGAACAAAATTGGATATATGTATAGGAAAATTTTGTTTCCTTGGCAACAAATATTCACTCTTTTAATAGTTTGAGCACAGTAGATCCCAGAGCCTGAGTCTAGGCCCAAGACAATGGGCTATATCTCCATGATTTTAATTTAGACGAGTTAGTGGATGAAGAAGCATCCTTAAGGATCACAAGGCTAGGAAATGCCATTCTGGTGCCAAAGGACTACTTGGGTGGGGGTGGCTCCCCTAAGGATTCTAAAATACATCAGGCTGCTGGCCCAGGCTTCCATTTTCCCAGCCATGGTTTTTCAGTGGAAAGGAAATTAGTGTCTTTCATGTGCTTATGACATACTGGATTATGAGCTTTGAAGAAGATAAAAAGACAAGGCCACTGTGCTGAAGAAGGCTGTAAACTACCCAAGGAAGCACTAAAGCATGAGGATTCTGGAGCCAGACCCTTACATCCAGATGATTTTTGGAAAGTTATTTAAGGTCACAGTAACATAGTTATTCCATTTAAAATTGTTAATATTAACCAACAATAATTGTAAAATAGCAGTTAGAAGATAGTAAATTCTTAATACGTTATGATAATAGTTATTTTAAACAGACTCCATCTTTAATTTTCCCTCTAGAAAATGTCTGTTTTTCATTTTTCTAAAATGCCTCATTCATTCATGTGAGCAGTGCAAGAAACTCTTTTCTGATCATTCTTCTAAGAGCTAGGGCTGTCTATACTCCTGTTTTTCTTGGTAGATGAAGTAAGTGCTAAAACACTTTTCTAGCTATGTGCTCTTTTCTTTCCAACTAATTAGTTTGACATTCAGAATAAATGATTTGTAATTTGAAGGTCTTAGTTTATTCATTTGTGTAATGTGTAAATTTATCTTTAAAGTCCATCATACCAATAAAAATATTATTAATGAATAACCTTTAAACAAAGTATACTTTATTATTAAGCCTTCATATGAGAACTTAGAAATATTTTCAAGTATAGCTAACTACACTTTTCCTACTGAAAATCTTGCATTCAGTTACAGCTAATTCTTGGGCTTGGAGAAAATTTTAGATCTAGAGTTTATAGACCATTGAGCTTAAAGTTAACCACAGAGTATTTAAGATTAAATGCTGTTTTTACAGTACTAGCACTTTACTTTAGAAAACATACACCAATTGGGTTTTGTCACATCTGCCAATCACTTCCAGTCATCCTGGTAACTGTCTAGAAGAAAAGAGGGTAAACTGTTCAAATCTATTGAATTATTTTTTAATGTTATAATGAATATACAGTGAGACAAAATAATTTGAACATCACTGTCAAAAAGAAAAAAGAGGTGCTTGTGTATTGTACTTTTATCAACATATTATGAAAATATGCTATCATTGTAGTACTTATCTATGGATATATACATATACAAATACACATTACATACATAGTATACAAGGAGGGTATTAGGGTTTAGATATGATGTGTCCTGTCCTCCAAAAATTCATGTATTACACAATGCAAGAATTTACAGAGGTGAGGTGATTGGGTTATGGGAGCCTTAACCTAATCAATGGATTAATCCATTGATATGGATTAACTGAGTGGTGAGTGTATATAGGTCAAGTACGGCTGGAGGAGGTAGGTCACTGGGGCCATGCCTTTGGAATTTGAATTTTGTCTCTAGTGAGTGAAACTCTCTATATCTTGTTGGCCATGTGCTGTGCTGCTTTCCTCCATCACGATCTTCTGTCATGATGTTTGGCCTCAACTAGGGCCTAGAACAACGTAGTCTGCCATCTATGGATGGAGATCTCTGAAACTGTGAGCCAAAATAAACTTTTCCTCCTCTAATTTTTCTTTAAGGTCTTTTGTCATAGTGAGGAAAACCTGATTAAAACAGAGAGGTAAATAAAATGATGGAAAGGTGTATGAGTACATGTAGTTCATACTTAGAACACTGGATTTTCTTAGATCATTGAAGATTTCTGATTTACAATTATTTGGAGACTATAAATTGTCATTCTATTTTAAGTGGTATTTAAGCCATATAAAATAAACATATAAACTCCTAATACTTTATAGTTATTTACAGGACAACTTCAAATTATGTTAAGTAGTTTCTAACATGGTAAATTTAAAATATAAAAGGTATTTGACATTGAAACTAACAAAATCTGCTACAAAAAGTAAAAGCTCAAAATGACTATTAAGGATTGGTTCAGTCTGCAAAATGAGAAGTTTCCACTGGAGATTGTATGCCACAGAATTTTAGGATATGTGCTCTTGATATGGTCTTCCTGAGACAAAGTGTCATTGCTATTTATTAACTCTGTGACCTTTATCACTTGATTTCCTCATCTGTCAAGTACATCTAAGCAGTATGGAAGAATGCCTGGCACAGCTAATAATACCATGATTATTTTAATATATGCAAGATCCCTTTGAGCTTCAGAAGTATACAAAATAGTAATCATATTTGTCTAAGAAAAGATACTGAAAGCTCTTTCAGTCATAAAATACTGAAGAAAATGAGCTCTCAATGCAAAAATAACCAGACTTTTTATGACATTGTGGTTGAACCAAGGCCATGTAGTGCTAAGCACATACTCTACCTCTGAGCTATACTCCAAGCCCATTTTCATTTTTTTATTATATATATTTATACTATAAAATAATAGCTTAAAGAAATCACCTTGGAATTTGCAATAAATCAAGTTGATTTGTGAAGGATACAAATATGGTAATAATTGATGAAAATGCTCTAATTTATATTTCTAATCTTAATATAAAAGATGAGAAACTCAAGTAAAAGTCACTCATATATACTATTAACATAGCTTTTGACTAACTCAAACTCCAGGAGAATTAGCAGCTTTCCTTTTGCTGAGTTTCACAAGTGTTTGTTTAGTCTGAACTGTTCATAAGAGAAGTAAAATGAAGAAAATTGAAAAGGACCAGTCCTAAACCTGAGCATCAGTTAAATCATAGGTTCTGAGGATATATGTGGAGAAGAGAAGGCCTTGCTTATACATGTGGTTTCTGTCTCTCTTACCCTCTCTAGGGAGTTAGACAGTACACTTTATAAATTACTGGAGCATGGAGATAAGACTTGATGATTTTAGTGGAACTGGCACATGTTTCCCTAGAGTAATTCAGTTAAAGTTGGCCTATGTTGTACATCAATGAAATAATTTCTCTTTCCTCTAAGGTTCATTCTGCATAAAGAATTAAGTGGAAAAAATATTTCAGATCTTTTTTATATGTTCAAGCTTTTCTGGCCGATATTTGAACATTGCAAAGAATTGTGTAAGTAAAGATTACTCATTTAGACAATGTTCTCATTTCAATAATAGCTCATTTCTAGTATTTAATTACATGATGTTGCAAATGATATCATTCCAGTGAAATAGGAAAGGTTTCCAAATCATTGTTTTGAGTATTTCATCAAATTAAAGAATATTACTTTTATGTTGTGAATTGTAATCTAATGTTGTGGAATAATTTTAATTTTTTTATTTGGATGAAGGAGATTGGAGAATGATTAGGAAATGAATATTTGAATAAACATTTGAAATCAATTCAAATGTACTTTTTATCACTGTGAAACAGGTTATATCAGAACATCATTGTATATTTTGTAATTTTGTGAGTCTCTAAGGGTTACATCAATAAAATACAGGCATTAAAAACTGATATCAGGTAGCAAAAGTAGTGAGAAAATTACTATAACCAATTTTAGTAATTTATTTAAAAGCATTTAAGATGCAAAAACAGACCCATACAAATACATCCGATTTTTCAGGGGTAAAAGGCTTTCAATGAAGAAAAGGTATTCTCTTCAACAAATATTGCTAACACCTATGGAAAAAAGTAATAAACCTTGATATACATCTCACACTTTATCCAAAAAACTGATTCAAAAAGGATAACTCAAAACTATAACACTTCTACAAGATAATATAGGAAAAGGCATTTGGGACATAAGAGGTAGTATCTTAGGATACAAAAATCATATCAATAAAAGAAGAAAGTCAATAATTTGAACTTTATTAAATTAAAACCCATAGACTCTTTAAGAAAGATCTTTAAGAAAATTGAAAGATATCTCCAGAACTAGAAAAATTAATGATAAATGACATATGTGACAAAGACTCGTGTTAATTATACAAAAACCTCTCAAATCTCAAAAATTAAACAATTTACCAAAAAAATTCAAACAATCAATTCAATTAGGAAATGAGCAAAGTACACTTTGGAAGATTTGAACAAAAAGAATAAAATGATGGAAAATATGCACATTAATAAAAGTTCAATATCACTAGCCATTTAGAAAAAATATATTCAAACGAAAATGAAATATTCTTACATATCTATTGGAAGAGCTAAATTTAAAAGTGGTGACAATATCAAATACTGACAAAAATGCAAAGACATTAGATCTTTTGTACATTGCTGGCAGAAGGATGAAATCTGGAAAAAAATTTGAGTTTCTTCAAAGAGCTAATACCCTCATCACTATACAGTGTAGGAAATCAGGCTTTGAGAATTTATTCTTGGGATAAGTAATTATATCTACTCAAAACCCTATACACAATTGTTCAGAGAAGCTTTAAAAGAAATAACCAGAAATTCAAAGCAACCTAAATGTCCCTTAACAAGCAAATTAAACAGATTAGAATACTTCCATGCCACTGAATACTATCCAGCAATAAAAAAGGCATGAATTATTTATACATAAGGGCATAGGCTGAGTCTAAAAACCTATATTATTCAGTTACATTAATTATCACATCTAATAAAATGACATAGAAATATGCATACACATTGTATTAATGTCAATTTCTTGGTTTTTGTATTAAACTGCAATTATATAATACATAAATTAAGGGAAACTAGGCAAAACTGGCTTCCCATAGTACTGGCCCTCATTATTGTATCTTTGCAATTTCCTTTATCCACGTTTATTTCAAAATAAAAAGATAAAGAAACCAAATGTAGCCAGTGGTAAAAAGCCTTTCCTTCTTTGTATTTTGTTGTATCTTGATGTGATATGTAGACCTAAAACAGCAAAGTTGCCTCAGGAGACAAGAAGGAGAAAGCCAATGTACTGAATATGGACGAATTTAACAGGGAAGACATGTGGTTTCTTGAAAACATCCTTGGATTCCTTAGTTAACTACACTAGGAGTACTTTATATTTCGTGAACCAGTGAATTAGCTAACTTATCACCATGCTTTTAAAGCTAAGAAAAAAGCACTAAGAGTTTCTTCTAATCTATAAATGCTACAAAATTTGAATAGAAAATTAAAAATAAATTTTAATAATTTTGACATCTGTGTACTGAATCTGTATCAGCTTTGGAAATTTAGAAGATAGCCTGACATGTTTCTCCATGAAAAAATATGTACATCATATTATATAAAGTTACTAAACAGACATAAGAAAAACAAAGACATGTACACAAAATAAATGCAGAAATAAATTCTCATTAAGTGTAATGACATTGATGTCCTCCCTGACAAAACCTTGAAAATCAGAATTTTTGTCATTATTTGAAGAATTCTTAAAATTTGGCAAAAGAATTTAAAGTTTACAAAAGATATTTTTAAAATTCCATATGATGTTCCAGAACTAGAGATAACTCTTATGAACAAATGGAGTATTTGAATTTTAGTTTAAACAACAACTTTTTTTCCTCCCTAAGTTTACCATCATGTAAAAATGTAAGCATAGGGAGGTTTTCATGATGGTGGAATACAGGAGGTCACTTTCTTGCCTATTCTGTGGCCTGAAACCAAAAAAGTAGACAGGCAGAAAAGGTGGGTGAATGGGGGGAAAAAAGAGGAGACCTTATTTGATAATACTGGACATTCAAAGCAGATTGGAGACTCAGGAGTTTGGATATAATAAAATAACAAAGAAATCTCTAGCACTCCAGCCACTGCTATGGCGGAGGCACCTGCCAGATTGATCCTTCCTGGAGTACAATGAAGGGATGAGGGAATTAAAGGAACCTGCATTTTTAGGAAGTCTTAGATGTGCCAGGGTACAGAGAGTTTAGAGAACAAAGACACTGCCTGCTGCAGAATAGCCTTGTACCGGAAAGAAAGCTTCTCTCCTGGCTGCATGTGGAAGACAGAGGAAGGAACCATTCTGCAGCCACAGCACAGGGACTGGCAGCTGAAGGAGTTGAGCCAGGGCAAATCTGAATCTGGCCTAAAATACAGGCTTGGCAAACCCACACTGCATGACATAGAGTGCACCTAAGTGACCAGGAGAAAATTAAACTCGGAAAAAGGTTTACACAGGGGGCCACTAGTCTTAAGAATGCATGTACTTCTTCCATACTCCCTCCAATCTGGCTGCTTGCAGGAGTGGCTGGGAGAGATGTGCCTGGCTGGGAATTTGAAAGGGCAAGGGTTAGAGAGCCTGTTTGGAGAGTGAACCGGAGACCAGGAAACTTTGGGACTGCAAGTGATACAGTGGATGAAGAATTGGCTCCTCCATTACACAATTGAAACTGAGGGGAGATCAGCACAGTCTTCCAGCATGGACTATCAATTGCTGGGGCCTGGAGGTGCATTGATTTAGAATCTCCAGACCAACTGGCATCCAGTGAAGAGCCTGGAGCACACCTAAGCTGAAACCACCCCACCCACCACCGCCTCCAGGAGTTTCTATCCTCTTAACAGATAAAGTGGACCTCAAGCCAAAGTTAATAAGAATGGACAAAGAAGGAAATTTCATACTGCTTAAGATAATTATATATTAACAAGACCTAATAATTTTATATATTTATGCCCCAAACAATGAAGCATCTATGTACATCAGACAAATCCTTCTCAATTTCAAGAACCAAATAGACCACAACACAGTAATGCTGGGTGACTTTAGCACACCTCTGTCACCAGTGGATAAATCCTCCAAATAAAAACTAAAAAAAGAAGCTATAGAGCTAAAAATACAAATAATAATTCACACTTAACAGACACATATAGAATATTTCATCTATCAATGGCTGAATACACTTTCTTCTCAGCAACACAATGATCTTTCTCTAAAATAGACTATGTCTTAGGCCACAAAACAACTTGTACCAAATACAAATATATATATAAAATATCATACTGTGCATTCTATCAGATCACAATGGAATGAAATTAGAAATCAACAATAAAATAAAAAATACAAGCTACTCTAACACCTGGGAACTAAATAATATGCTACTGAATGACCAATTGATAGCAGAAGAAATCAGGGATGAAATGAAAATATATTGAGAGGTAATTGAGAATAGCCATAGGCTGTATGAAAATCTCTGGAACACTATGAAGGCAGTGCTAAGAGGAAAGTTCATTGCATTAAGCTCATTCATTAAAAGAATAAAAAGTCAACAAATAAATGACCTAACATTACATCTCAAAGCCCTAGAAATAGAAAAACAAATCAACAGCAAAAGCTTCAAAAGATAAGAAATAATTAAAATCAGATCTGAAATCAATGAAATTGAAAAAAAAATCTGAAAATTTGACAACATGAAAAATTGGCTTTTAGAAAAATAAACAAAATTGATAAACCCTAATCCAAGCTAATGAAGAGAGATAACCCAAATTACTAAAATTTGTGATGAAAAGGAAAATATCACAATGAACACAACTGAAATACAGATGATAATCAGAAATTATTTTGAAAATGTATACTTTAATAAAATAGAAAATCTTGAAGACATCAACAAATTTATAAAGACAATATGACCTACTCAAATTGAATCAGGAAGAGCCCAGGACTAGACGGATTCTCAGCAGAGTTTTACCAGACTTTCAAAGAAGAACTAACATCAATCTTCCTCAAATTATTCCATGAAATAAAAAAGGCTGAAACCCTTTCAAAATCATTCTGTGAAACTAGAACCATTCTGATATCAAAAACAAACAAAGACACATGAATGCCAGACCAATATCCCTGATGAACATACATGCAAAAAGTCTCAATAAAATACTGGCAAATTGCATACAAAACCTATTAAAAAGATAGTGCACCATAATCAAGTACGGTTCATCCCAGGGATACAAGGTTGGTTCAACATGTAGAAATCAATAAACATTCATCACATCAATGACTTGAAAGACACAAAACTCATGATTATCTCAATAAATGCAGACAAATCATTTGAGAAAGTACAGCATCCATTCATGTTCAAAACACTAGAAAAACTATGGATAGTAGGAACATACCTCAACATTGTAAAAGCTATATATGCTAAAACAAGGCCAACATCATTCTAAATGGAGAAAAATTGAAAGCATTCCCTCTAAAAACTAGAATAAGACAGGGATGCCTTCTTTCACCATTTCTATTCAATATATTCCTAGAAACTCTAGCCAGAGCAATTAGACAGAAGAAAAATTTAAAGGGATATGAATAGGAAAAGAAGACCTCAAACTATCCCTATTTGCTGACAACATGATTCTATATTGAGAAGGCCCCAAAAACCCTACTAGAAAACTTCTAGAACTCATAAATAAGTTCAGCAAAGTAGCAGGATACAAAATTAACACCCATAAATCAATTTCATTCCTATACTTCAGTGATGAATCAATTGAAAAAGAAATTAGAAAAATTTTCCTATTCATTATAGCCTCAAAAATATATTTGGAATCAATCTAACAAAAGAAGTGAAAAACCTCTACAACAAAAAATATGGAACTCTAAAAAAAGAAATTGAAGAAGACTTTAGGAGATCAAAATATCTCCCATGTTTTCAGATAGGCAGAATTAATATTGTCAAAATGGCCATACTACCAAAAGTGCTACCCAGATTTAATGAAGCTCCTATTAAGGTCCTTATGATGTCCTTCATAGAAATAGAAAATTCAGTCATGAAATTGACTTGAAAATATAAAAGGCCCAGAATAGGCAGTGCAATCCTCAGCGAAACAAGTAAAGCAGGAGGCATTACAATACCAGACTTTAAATATGCTACTGAGCTATAGTAACAAAAATGGCATGATATTGGCACAGAAACAGATATGAAGACCAATGGTACAGAATAAAAGACAAAAAGACAAAATCACATTAATACAGTTATTTTATAGAACAAAGGCACCATAAATATACATTGGAGAAAAGATAGCCTCTTCAACAAATGGTACTGGAATCCATATGTAATAAAAAGTCTATCCCTATCTCTCACCCTGCACAAACTGAATTCAAAGTGGATCAAGGACGTAGGCATTAGACCCTGCACCTACTAGAAGAAAAAGTAGGTCCAACTCTCCATCATGTCATCTTAGGAACCGAATTTCTCAGCAAGCCTCCTAAAAAGTGCAAATAGTAAATTCAAGAATAAATAAAAAGCTTCTTCACTATGACGGAAACAATCAAGACTGTGAAAAGGGAGCCTGGGAGAAAGTCTTTGCCAAATGCACTTCAGATACAGCATTAATTTCCAGGATATATAAAGAACTCGAAAACTTAACACCAAGAAAGCAAATAACCCAATCAATAAATGAGCTAAGAAACTGAACAGACACTTCACAGAAGAAATACAGTTAGTCAACCAGTACATAAAGAAATGTTCAACATCTCTAGCAATTAGAGAAATGCAAATCAAAACTACTCTAAAATGGAGGAAATCTGGATTATGCAGAAAAAACTTAGAGGAGGGGTGGGGCTGTGGGGACAGGAAGGACAGTAGAATGAAACAAATATTATTATCCTATATACATGTATGATTTCACTACTTGTGTGACTCTGCACCATGTACAGCCAGAGGAATGAGAAGTTGTGCTCCATTTGTGTATAATGTGTCAAAATGCATTCTAATGTCATGTATATCTAATTAGAACATATTAAAAATTACAATAAATTAAAAAATATTTCTGTAAAAAAATTAAGCAAAATGTTTCTTCAGTGTTTCTAGTAAGTAAAAAATTTCATTTTATTGTGCCCTGAATATGTACTCTCCCAAATAATAAGATTGTATATCTTTTCATATGATTATTGACCGTTCTGTTTCTTCTTATTTTTTTTTTGGTACTGGGGTACCTGGGATTGAACTCAGGGTACTAGACCACTGAGCCACAACTCCCACCCTATTTTGTGTTTTATTTAAAGACAGGGTCTCACTGAGTTGCTTAGCACCTTGCTGTTGCTGAGACTGGCTTTGAACTCATGATACTCCTGTCTCAGACTCTCAAAGTCCTGGGATTACAGACATGAGCCACAACACCCAGATTATTTCTTCTTTTATGATATATGTGTTTATCTCTTTTGCCTGCTTTTCTGTTAGATTGTTTGAATTTTCTAATTGACTTTGAATTTTCTGAGTTCTTTACATATTCCATGTACTAATTTTTTGTCACTTACATGTTTTGCAACCATTTTTCCACTTTGTAACTTCTTTTCTCGCTTTTTAATACATCTTTTGATAAAACACCTATTATGACAAACTAAACCGATTTTTTTTGTAAGAAAACATTCATTCTCAGCTGCATATGGTGGCACATGCCTGTAATCCGAGCACTTTGGGAGGCTGAGACAGGAGAATTGCAAGTTCTAAGCCAGCCTCAGCAACAGCAAGGTGCTAAGCAACTCAGTGAGACCCTGTCTCTAAATGAAATAAAATAGGGCTGGAGATGTGGCTCAGTGGTCGAGTACCCCTGAGTTCAATCCCCAATACCAAAAAAAAGAAAAGAAAATATTCATTCCCTTGGTGTTAGTCAGCTTTCTGTTGCTGCTGAAAACAATTTAAAGGAGAAAAGATTTATTTTGAGACTCGTGGTTTCAGAGGATCCAATACATGGTCAGCTGGCCCCAAGGATTATGGTCCTGAAGTGAGGCTGTACAACACAGCAGAAGTGTGTTGTGGAGCAAAACTGCTCATCTCATAGTACCTGTGCAGCAAGAGGGAGAGAAAAAGAAGGGTCAGACACAAGATATACCCATCCAGTACATGCCCCAGTGATTTATTTCCTTCAGCTAGGCCCTGCTTCCTATAGATTCCACCACCTTCCAATAGTCCATTTACCTGTGAACCTTTGCCTTTTGTATTTAAATAAATATTTTTGCAACTTAAAAAAGGATTTCATCTCACTCCACCCAGAATGGCAATTGTATCCAGAATACAAGCAACAATAAATTAAATATTGGCAAGGATGTGGGGGAAAAGGGACACATATTGCTGGTGAAAATGCAAATTGGTGCAACCTCTCTGGAAAGCAGTATGGAGATTCAAATCTGGAATGAAACCACCATTTGACCTAGTTATCCCAATCGTCGGCATACACTCAAAAGATTTAAAATCAGCATACTATAGTGATGCAGCCACATCAATGTTTATAGCAGCTCAATTCACAATATCTAAGCTATGGAATCAACCTACATGCCCTTCAACAGATAATTGGATAAATAAAATGTGGTACATATACACAATGGAATATTATTCAACCATAGAGAAGAATGAAATTACTGCATTTGTTGGTAAATTGATGTCATTGGAGATAATCATGCTAAGTGAAATAAGCCAATTCCCTCAAACAAAAGGTTCAGTGTTCTCTCTCATATGCAAATTATAACTCACAACGAAAGGGAGATTCACCAGATTGAATAGGTGGAGTGGGGGAATGGAGGAGGAATGGGAGTGGGAAAGACAGAATGAATCAGACATAACTTTCCTTTGTTCGTATTGTAATGCCCAGACTCATGAGACCACCAGAGACCACCAGGAGTCCGATCCCCATGCAATTACAAAAGGGGCCTTTTATTCAAGCTTGAGCAGGGTCTGCACACACTTTCACCAATGCAGCGGGTAGGGAGGTGCGGCCTGATTCTAGGGGGAACAGGGATTTTTATGGATTAGAATCGCAAGCAGGAGAGTACATACCTTGGCGTTACATGATTGGGTAAGGGAAAGCACACGCAGGGGTCTCATCACTACAGGATTGGGTAAGGGTGAGTGCGGTCAGTATGAGGTCAGTTGGCCTTTAGGCTGATAGGTTTGGCTATGGTGGGCCCAATGCTTAATTTTCTGATTGGTTGGCCCATATTGGAACCGACTCACTGGCGCCAGAGCAGTATGCCATTAAGAGTGTCGAAATTTTTCAGGATCTGGGCGGGGGCTGCTGGGTTGAGGACAAAGGCTCAGAGTCACAAAATGGCGCAGGTCTTGTCCTCTCAGTGTATGAATACACAATCAGTGTAACTCCACGTTCTTTACAATCACAAGAATGGAAAGTTAACACTCCATGTATATGTGATATGTCAAAATATATTCTACTGTCATGTATAACTAAAAAAAAAATTAAAAAAAGAAGAAATATATAAGCACAGTATTTTAATCAGTATATATCTGAATTTAATTTTACATGAATTATTCTCTTAAAAATATTAATATTACTTATTAGGATTGAGTCATCAGTATTTCCATAAATCATTTAAAGATTATGAAACTACACCATTTTATTTAACTAAATATACTCAAAAATGAATAACTTTAAAATGTTTAAGACAGTATGTGATTTAATATTTTCACTTAATTTTAATTTCTAGATCTAAGTTTAAGGTTTTAGGATAATATTTTATTGAATCAATAATTTAATATTTTGATACATGAACACTTTCTATGAAAAAACAAATTATATGAATTATATAAATTATATGAAATTATCTTTAAATGATCCACCTCAAAAGTTATTAATTTGATATATTTGTACTCTCTGTATTCTTTTTTTCTTGAATTTAGAAAAATGAAACATGATTACTTTGGCTAAAGATAGTGGTATGGTCTAAATATGTCCCTCAAATTTGATGAGATAGAAACTTAATTCCTAATGCAGCTGTGTAGAGTGGTCTAATGACAGGTGTTCAGACTATGACGACTCCACTTCATGGATGGATTAATGCTGCTATGAAAAGGATGTGTGGGAGTAAGTTCACTCTCTTACGTTCTTCTGCCATGTGAAGAGTTAGTCCCTCTTTAATCTTCCACTTTCCACATTCTACCATGTGAGGATGTAGCAAGACAGAATTCATTCAATACCAGATGACAGTGTCTTTATCTTGAACTTCTCAGATTCCACAATGTGAGAAATAAATTTGTTCTTTTTAAGTTACCCTGTCTAAGGTATTCTGTTATAATAGTATAAAATGGACTAAGGCAGATAATAATCTAAACTGTTTGATAATACTTGATTTAAGAGTTAAAGTAAAATATGAATATGTATTATATTGGATTTGTTAGGGCTACCATCACAAAGTACCCCAGACTGGGTGGGTTGAATAACATAAGTTTTTTTTCATACAATTCTGGCGGCTAGAAGTCCAAGTCTGTGGTATTGACAGGGTTGGCTTTTTCTGAATTCTCTATTCTTGACTTGTAGATGTTCATCTTCTCCCTGTATCTTCTGTCTGAGTCCCAATCTCTTCTTCTTATAAGAATACTTGTCATGTTGGATTGTTAGGGACCAACCCTAACAATCTCTTTTAAACATATTTACCTCTTCAAAAGCCTTATCTTCAAATATAGGCTCATAGGGGGTAAGGATTTCAGTATGTTAATTTTGAGGATGCCTCATTCATCTCATAACATATATACATTTATATATGATACTAAATATGATTTTGTTAATGTCCTAATATTTTATAGGCTTTTCTGATTGGTAAAAGGATACATTCTCTTGGTTTAGTTTAGGTACTCTTAACTCCTGACTTAGGGGAAAAAATAAAACATAAAACTCTTACAATCTTCAGAAACTTGTTTTAGCATTTGCTATGTTGTAATACTCAAATGCATGATCTCCAGTCCTCAGTGCTATTCTTCAGTCACTGCTCCCCAAATAATCATACACCAAAAGTAAAAGAAAAACTTGCTTTACAGAAAAGTTAAATTGACCTCAACAGAAACTTGTATGTGACCATGACTTTGCAAAAATGATCCAGACTTGGTTACATCATATCCCCAGAAGATACTGATTTATTGTCCAGCTCAGGCATAAGGTTTGCTTACCACGGGCATAAAAACAAGAGAGGATTCAGAGCTATGGCTACCCATGACAACATGACATCATTTTCTGTTTGTCCCAGGAAATTCTTTACCAGAAGATAAAAGTATAAACCAAAAAATAACTTTACTATTTTCTTTAGGAAACTGCTGTAAACCAATTTATCTGGGCAAACAGTTTGCTCCTCTGGGCAAACAGCTCTTCTGTCAGGAAAACAGAATGTTGCTTGCTGGTGCACACAGCTCACATATCATGTATGATTTTACTCATCAAAACCCTCACCTCACTATGTTCATCAATTCCAATTATTTTGATTGTGTATCCTTCCAGGATCTCCCTCTTTGAGATGCAACTATGACTCTGTCAAAATGAAGTTATCTCTTATGGTAGAAATGCTGACAAACTTGTTGTTTACCAGATTTACATGCTCTCTTTGGCATTGTGACAGTTGATATGCTTTATACCTAAACTGTAAGTACCATGTTAAAAATAATGAGAGCATTTTGATATATTTACATGTGATTCTGAGAATTTTATTAGTTTTCATTACCTTGGTATTAAATTTTCTCATTCACATAAGTAAAAGCTAATTTGAAAACCCATATAATAACAACATTAATGGCATATAATAATAGTAATATTAAAGATAACATAATTAATTATTGAGATGGAGATTAGTGGTTGCCAAAAGAAAGAGATTGGGGTGGGGAGGGTGAAGCAGTGAAGTTACAGGAGGGGGCATTGCAATGAGGGCATTTTGTGAATTTTGATTCTGATAGTTATAAAATATTATGTATGTGATGATGTTGAATAGAGCTACACATGCATATACAGAAACATCCTAGTACGATGAGAACTACCGAAGTACAATGAGCCTTGTGGATTTTACTAATGTGGATTCCTGATTTGATATGATACTCTGTCTTTGGATGATAGGAGTATTGAAACAAACTTAGAGGCACCTAATTTTAGACTTATTTGCAGTAAACATTTTTAAATTATGGAATTAATTGTTGATAGATTATTTCATTACTTGTGGTCAATAGCATCTATGACTGAACATTCAACCTATTAACTTTGAGGGGTAACAAACCATTTTCTTAAAAAAATTGTTATATTCTCTTAAGGAAATTGTCATATGCTTCATAAAGATATTAAAAAGAGTAGTTTTTAAACCAATTTATTACAATCATTCAAAGGCAGAGATTTTCATGATTAGACAAATTTAGAACACTGCACTCTAAAGTAGATTTTTAAATAAAAATATTTTGTCAGGCACCTGTGTAAACAGTTATTCTTCAATTAAACTTTAGTGATAGTTGAGAAACGGTAAATAATAATGTCACTCTTGCTGAATACACACCACTTTTTTCTTAGGAATACTCCAAAAAATAAATAAAAAATAAATAAAATTATCTTGTAAGATATTGAAATGAGCATATGTGACTAATTAGTTTCTTTTGTCTGTATTTCCTATATGAAAGACAAATAAAATGTAAAAATAAAAATAACTTACAACAACACTAAAAACTAATGACTCTATTAGTTTTGGAGGTTTAATAATTCCTAAGTTTGTCTAATCATGAAAATCCTCTGCCTTTGAATGATTGTAATAAATTGGTTTAAAAACAGCTATCTTTAATATCTTTATAAAGGCATATGATAATTTCCTTAAGAGAAATTAAACAGAATTTTTTTAAGGAAATGGCTTGTTACCCCTCAAAGTTAATAGGTTGAATGTTCAGTCATAGATGCTATTTGACTACAAGTAATGAAATAACTACCAACAATTAATTCAATAATTTAAAAATGTTTATTGAAAATAAGTCTAAAGTTAGGTGCCTCTAAGTTTGAGTCAGACGCTTCACAATATTATTTTTAATATTGTAATTATGAGATAATGATCATAATACTATGGAGTAGTATACAATGAGGAGATATTTCTTCACTACCAAAAAAAGTGGTGAAAAGTGCTTAAACATTACCACATCTGTTCTGGGCCTCTGTGAACACTTTTCTTTCTCCTTTTCTATGTATTTGAGCAGATCTGAAGCTCACAAGTTTATGAAAGGTAGACAAAAGGGTTTTTGCATATGATTTTGTCCTTCAAATTGAGTAATATTTTTTGACACATTTTTGAAATTGATTAACAGTGATAACATTTAGTAATAACTTTATCTAGACAGGTTTAATAGTCAGGTCAATCTCTATTCATTATTAGCAGCATCACACACCGAGGTAGACCAAATATTTTCATTAATTTAAATGGAAAAATATTTGGAAAAAATTTCATTAGGAAATGTCTTAACTTTGCAATTTTTCCCAATAATGTGAAATTTAAATGTGTATGTTCATGTAAGTAAAACCTGCTTAAAAAACTGAGATATTTATAAAAAGAGACTTTTGCAAGCTCATTTTATTATAAGATACCACATCTGAAAAATTGATGTCTCTAAAATAATTATTCAGAGAAAAAATAAATGTAAACAAAATATTAATAATACAACATTCCAGATAATATACACAGACACTTGAAAGTGGCTACTAATTTCTCTATAATTCCCAAGGAATCAGGATACTCTTTCATCTTGAGGTTGATGATATAAAAACTATAGGTCTTAATAAAAATTAATAACATAACATGTATTATTACAAAAGAAAAAAGAGAATGCATGTTTTATATTTTATAGGAATGAAAAAATGTCTAAGAAAATGTACACAGAGAAAATTGTATATACTGAAAAAATAACCAATAGGCCTTAAATACAAGTGAAATAAAACATAAAAGAAGAAATGTATCACCTTTGACAACAAACATAAATGAACTTGCTCATGTGACATGTAGTTTCTCAGAATGGGTTCTAGTTGAAATCTGTCCAAATGATGCATGCAGAGCTACATTAAAAATGACAGATCAAACTCAAATGCAAAGAATGCATAAAGGTAATCCAAAATGAAAAATAAATTGAAAAACCTTAAAAAGCAGGTATTCTTATATTTCTTGTATATTCTTGGGAGACAAAGTAGAATACAGAGTTGAAATTAAACTGAAAATGGGTGATCATTCATATTTATAAACAATGTAGTCCATAAATGAATTATATTTCTCCAGAAACTATGAAATACTATAAAACATATAGGAATATTAAAATATATAAAGGGAAACAGAACTATTATCAAAAGAGACAAAAGTACTACCATAGCAAGAAATGTCACTCTGTCTTTTCTAGACCATGAAGTTAAAATTAAAATGAATATCAGTTTTTATATAATTGTTCTATGGGTCATGCACCGTTTTTAGTGTTTTACATGTATTTATATAATCCTGACATCCCTGCCAGGGAGGTTATATTATTATTATAATTTTTCATATAAGATAACTAAGAAAAAGTTTAAATAACTTGCTTCAAATCTCACTGTTAATAGTCTTGAAGCTTAAATTTGAATGTAGGCGACTGAACTCTAGAATTCACTTTCCTATCCACTACATGATAACGTAGGGAATATAATAAAATTTTCATTAACAATTATTTTAAACATGAACTTTAGACATCTAAATCCACCTTTCTAAGTGTCAATAGCAATATTTAAAGGCTCATTCTGTAAAGAAATTTCATTAAGTAAAAACCAAAAAACCAATAGGTATTGACAACATTTTCTGGAAAAGGTAAAAAAATACTAATAGAAGTTTAAAAAAATTCAAAGCAATATGAGGAATATTCCTGTTGTATGTGTGTAGGACACATGGGATGATAAGACCAGAGCACAGATCAGAGCTGAAAGGATTAGAAATCTAAGTTGAATCCTGGCAAGCAGTCAGAAAAGGCAGAAAGATCATGGGAGGAAAGCAGTGCAGGGACCCAAAAGCCAAAGACATAAGAGAGCAGAGGGCAAGTTTTGAGAAACTGCTTATAATTTAGAATTGATAGGGCAAGAAGTGAAGTCTAAAGACATAAGACTGAAAATGATTACCAAAGACAATGTTTTCTGTAATAGATTTAATTCTGAAGAATGTTAAAATCTTTTTTTAATATTTTTTTAGTTCTAGATGGACACAATATCTTTTTTTTTTTAATTTATTTTTATGTGGTGTTCAGGATCAAACCCAGTGCCTCATGCATGTGAAACAAGTGTTCTACACTGAGCCACAATCCCAGTCCAAGAATGTTAAAATCTTAAGTATGGTTTCTAACAAAATTACATATCTAATTTTAAAAGTCAAATTCATGTAAGTTTTGTAAAATTAATATAGCTTGCTCCTATTTCCTCTTAGAAGCTTCTAATTATGCTGTTTGTTTTGATATTTACTTCTGTATTTATAAATAGCATGCATATACATTTTCCCAAGTTTGAGATGAATATTCCCCAATTATCTTACAGACATAAACAAAGAAATAGTTAAAAATCCTTTGGCCCGAAGTCTTAATACTTATTTATGTATTTACTTATTTATGGTAATGGGATTGAATTGATAGGCCCTCTCCCACTGAGCTACATCTCCAGCTGTTTTTATTTTTTATTTTGAGAGAAGATGTCACTATGTTGCCCAGGCTGCCCTTGAATTTGCAATCCTCTTGCCTGAACCTACTGAGTCACTGGGATTACAAGCATGTGCCACTGTGCCCTGCTTCATAATACATTTTTTTAAATCTTAGCAATTATTCTATACCAATTAAATGGAAGCCAGTAGGATAAGAACTAGAAGAAATATATTATCATTTTTGGTTTTTCCAATGCCATTTGCATTTCTTGTTAAAATAATATATAAATTTTGTAAGTATAGCATATTACATCTAATTATAAATTTCTCAAGTGAATAAAAAAAGTATCTCAAAATATTTATTCTGTGTTGGGACTTATCTGAAATAAACTTTGCCCTTTTGAACTTACATTGAATATTCAGTCTTTGAGATTAGGTTTCCTAATGGATTTCAGGAGAGTTTGAACAATATATTTCTGTGGGTCCCAACATTTGTTAAAATTTTATTTAGGATTAAAAAACATTTTAGACATTGATATCCTGTAATGCAAAATGAAGACTCATCTTTCCTTTATGAATATGCATATATGCATATGTACTCACACAAACACACACAATCTTTACCTCCATCATTCCAAGAAACTTGTTTAAATATTCATTAAAGAAAACCTGTGGATCTTTTTTACTACCTTGACATGTATACTACTACTATATTCCCTTTGTTTTATATTTCATTTTTTAAATATAGTCAATAAACATTTTTTTTCATTTGCTTAGCTTTGCCCACCCTATCAATTATTTATCCCTCAGGTCTACAGCAGAATTGAAAATAACTCCTGGAAATAACAAACTTATCAGATATTGTTTACTTTTCTTCTCACAGATGGTATTGTTAGAACACTCTATCCTCGAGTGGACTGTTGAGCTCCTCTATACTGTTTGTTGTTTACATTGTGTCACACACTGTCATACTGAAGAACCCTTTCTTTGACCTGCATTATGTTGGCTGCTTTTGAAACTCCTGTTTCCTCTTTACTGGTTTATTCCTTTATATTGAAGTACATCCATCATTAGCTTTTGGAAGAAAATTTCTGACTAATGAATTGGCTAGTTTCTGTTTTGTTTATCCCTTAAGAGTTTAGGTTTTGGGTTTCTCTGAGTTGATAAATCATACACTCTTTATTCAGTTACTTGCTCAATTTCTTGTCTTCTACTATTGCTTTTTCATGTACTTTGTCTCAAAGGTTAATACCTGTTTTATACTTTTACTGTCAACTTAAAGGGTTTTGTAAGAAATGTCTGAGAAGGCCTCCAGTGACTCTTCATGCCTAGCATTCATGCTCTTGTATAACATTCTCCCTCACCTCACTGAGTGTAGGTTGGACCTAGTGATTCGCTTCTAGTGAACAGCTTATGACAAGAGATTTTACTTCTGAGATTTGGTTTAAAAAAGGCTGTGATTTTGGTCTTACTCTTTGGCTGTTTTAGTCAGCTTTTTTGTTGCTGGGACTAAAAGAACTGACAAAACAATTTTATAAGAGGAAACATTTATTTGAGAGCTCACGGTTTCAGAGATCTCAGTCCATAGACAACTGGCTCCATTCTTCATTCAAGATGAGGCAGAACATCATGGTGGAGGAGAGTAGCAAAGGGAAGTGACTCACATGATGATCAGCAAGCAGAGAGAGAGAGAGAGAGACTTGACTCTCCAAATACAAAAAATATACCCCAAAGGCATGCCCCCAATGACCCACCTCCTCCAGCCACATCCTACCCACCTTCAGTTACCACTCAATTAGTACCATCAGGGGATTAATTCACTGATTGGTTGAGGCTCTCATAACCCAATAATTTCTTCTCTAAACTTTCTTGCATTGTCTCACACATAAACTTTTGCAGTATACCTCATATCCAAACCATAACACTTGCCTTCACTCTTAGACTTGCTTTGTTGCTAGCTCTGAGGGAAGCACACTTCCATATTGCAAACTGCCCTATAGAGAGATCCATGTGGCAAGGTGCCAAGGGAGGGGTCTGGCAGACCCTGTGCAAGAACATGGGCAAACAACTTAACAGGCTAGAGGAACTAAATTTTGTCTCATGATTAAGCTTGGAACTACCATGCTCTTCCATTCAAATCTTCAGTTCAGGTTGTAGTCCTGGTTGTAGATTTATGAGAACATTCTGAAACAGTCACCAATATAATCCACACTTAGGCTTATTGTGTTAAGCTACAAAGCTGGAATCATTTATTTCATAGCTATAGAAAATAATACAGAGAGGAATTTTTAGGAAGGAATAGAGATGATTACATGTATTTAATTTGCTGTATTTGAGCAGAAATCTGAAAGCTGTTCAGAAGAAATCACTATATAGATTTTAAAAAGAAACTAAAATGATAATTATTTTAAAGAGTACTGTTCAGAAACTTTGTGTGGAACATACTAGAAGAAGCAAGATTAGAAGACAGGAGCTGTTGCAGTAATCAGATAAGAAGTATGAGGACATGAGTCAGGGGGCACGCAACAGAGAGGCAAATCGAAGAGCTATTAAGCGGGGATCACTGATATAATGTAATTGCTGAGCAGATGTTATGATTAAATAGTAAGTAGATTGTTCCTATATTCAAATATTGGAGGAATGAGTGGATCAAGGTCTTGTTAGGATCAAGACTACAGAAGAAGGAACAAATATGGAGAAGAAAAGCACAAGTTCAATTTTGGACATTCTGATTTTGAGATGCCCTGTTTTGCATGAAAATAATAGAAATGATGAAAATAATAAGTAACATGTGTTAGGTGCTTAGTTATTAATAGGTCCCATTTGTTACTCAGACTTTTAAAAAATTTTATCCCCACAGTAATATTATCTAATTGTTACTATCATTATTCCCACTTAGCAATGAATAATTTGAGGGTTAGAGGTCAAAGAAATTGTTTGAATGGTATAGAAAAATTTTGAGATAATATTTGAACATAATCTATTTTTGAATCTCAAACTTTTAACTTAACTCTGTACTTCTCTTAAGAGACCAGCTCACAAAAGAAAATAATTGAGTATTGTCTTCAGAAATTCTGAATTTCTTCTGGTTGTTCTAAACAATTTTGTAACCAGATAATTCTGGTTCTAATTATACGACTGGGCCTACAGCCTAGAGGATAATTACAGGCATTTAAAATTTTCTGGTGAATTATTATATTTTGTGAATCAATTACATGTAGATATATTGTTGATAGATATGGAAAAAGACAGGCCTGGTTGTCAGTGTTAAATTTAATCATTATGGAACAAGCCTTCTGGGTGATGTTTCTCACGTTCATTTAAGTAGATTATAATATTGGCTGTTTAAATCCAGGTTCTTCAGGAATAAGCAGTTGCATTGCATAAGGATATTCTGTGATTTTTCAAATGTACTTTAACTTGATTACACTACTGAAAACTTATGACACAAGTATTATGTAAATATCATTTAATTTTACTTTAATTTTGTTTTACTTTTTAGAAGTAATATTCTGCAAAATTGTTGCTAGGATGGAAGAGAAAGTTTGTTATATTTTCTGAAGCAGTTATCAATTTGGCAGACCATGAGAGAGAGAGGGAGGGAGGGAGGAAGAGACTGAGGGGAGAAAGATTTCTCTGGGAATTGTTTTACAAGCAGTAGCAGAGTTTTATTATTTAAAAGAGTAGTGAAATTTCCTAATGATTGCAGCCACCTAAAGAGTAAGTGAAATTTCATGATGATTGCAGCTGCCTACCTTTTGTGTAAAAAGATACTTAGACAAAGTTGCAGAGACATGAAATCTAATGGTCAAAATTAGGGTGTTAAAGAAAGGCTTCACAAAGATATTGATTCAGAGAATTTCAATTTAGTTAACTCTTTGAAATGTTTGTTTACCTCCTGTCTTCTGTGCTTTTTACATCCATATCCTGAGCTTACCTCATTGTTAACACCTTTATGAAGTTTGAAGAGTGCTTCTTTTTCCTTCAACTTTTGATTCTGAAAAATTTTAAATATTCAGAAAAAAATAGGGCAACAAATACCTGATACTCTTCATCTAGATGCAGCAGCTGTTAAGATTTGCATGTGTGTTTGTATTTTAATTCATCCGTAAATATTCTAGTATCCATCTTTAGGAATAAGGAATTTTTAAGAGTTCTTTCTTAGTTTCAAGAGGGAGGTGGGGGGGGGGCAGGCGAGAAACTCTGCCCCTTACTAATTATAGAAACTTGCTTTACCTCTTTAATTCTTAAACAACTTGTTTCATTATGTAGAAAATAGGGCTGAAGTACTTCTCTACATCAGAGGATTATTGCAAGATTGAGTGTGCAAATGCTTCCACAGAACATCTTGTACAAAATGAGTGCTCAGTAAGAAAGTGAGCTTTTCTTTGGTTTTCTGTTCCATTCTTGTTTTAGTGCTCCCTATTCCTGATCAAGTATTACATACATAGAGGCAATATGAAATCAAATTTTAATTAAGAATGGAAATTTTGGAAATCTAAATAAAAGTTTGGAGACAGTACAATTTCTGTTGGTTAACACATATTTACTTGATTTGATGTAAAACTGCTCCCTAAAGGGAAAACAAAACAGAACAAACTACCAGAAAGACTTGCCTAAATTATCATTTGCTCAGAATGAACTGATCTGGGTTTCCTTCTGCCCAAACTACATTACTTAGGACAGCTTTTAAAGAAGGCGACTTAAAAAACAAAACAAAACAACAACAGCAACAACAAAAACCTACCTTCAAGTGATTTTATAGCCAGTGATCAGTGTTTGTCACTTGGAAAAAATGTGTCCTTAATGAAACTTAATGAAAGTTATTGGTAAGCAGCTAGAGCCCTTTGACAACTCTTTGAGAAAAAAGTGATATTTCTTTGGAGTAGAATTATTACTACTATATTTGAGATAAAGAGTGACTATCTTAATCCAGTGTGGGAAGATGTTGTTTCTTTGTGAAGTGATCAGTTTTCTGGCTTTAAGATGAATGCTTTATCCCCCAAAAAAGCAGAAGAAAGAGAATGAACATTTTAAATACACTTCTTTAGTCTAATATTGAGCTAATGCCATATGTAAGTGCAGGGTTTGAGTGTGTGTTTCTACTTTTATTGAATCCCCTTGATAATCCTTGATGGTGTTGTTTATCATCTTTAATGCATAATATCAAGGATGCTGATGATTTAAGGCATTTCATCTTTCATTCAATGTCACAGAGTGAACAGTTGCAATGCCTGCTTCTAAAATTGATACTACTACCAAACAGTGGATCTACAAGTTCAGTCCTTGACCCAGCAGCATCAATATCACTTATTGTAAGAAATGTGAATTCTCAGGTCCTGACCCAGAACTATCAAGTCAGAATCCCTGAGAATGGGATCTGATAATCTGTGTGTTAACAAATCTTCTTGGTGAATTTTATCTACACAAAATTAAGACCCTTTGCATGTATTTTCTCTCCCTAGGCCATGTGAAACTTAGAGAGTTGAAAGAAGGAAATGGATGTTTAGAGTAGGCAGTTCTAACTGGCAGTTCCTGGTTTGGTGATAACTCTGTGATCCAGAAGAAAACTAGGGTCTTCCTTTGATAATACCTATGAAAGTTTCTGAGAACTGAGTCCAAGGGGATCCATACAGTTAGAATTCCAGAAGGAGAGTCTACTTATGGATGGAAAAGTAGATCATGCCAGGTGGGAAGACTGTGGGATGGTTCAGTGAGAAGAACTCTTAGCAAAAGAGTTTTGGCTGACTTTTTCAAATTATTGATTCCAGTGCTCATTAGGAAAGGTGCTTTCAGTGAGTATACTGGAAAATACTAGATATAGGGACCCTGGTAGTTGTGATTTGCTTCATGCACACTCCATTGTATTTGTTTCTTTCCTTTAATTAATGTTAATAGAATTTTCTTCTAATGCATTAAGACCTTCATCTTGCATGTTGTGATATAGATGTCAGTCTGAAACACCATCAATACTAATTTAAAATTGCACATTGAAGAACTATACTGGGCTAGGCAGTGGATAAATAAATCTACCAGCTAGGCATCTAAGCCAAAAATAAGAAAAATGAACAGAATTTAAAAATCTAAGTTTTTGGTGGTCTAAACATCTTTTACAAAACAGGAGGGTAAATTTTTTTTTTATTATGCAAACTAAATTGTAAGCTAAAGGGTTAGGTACAGAATTGCCATTTATCACAAATCAATTAAAAATAAATATGGCAAGCAGATGTGATGTTATAACTAGAGGAAACAGAAGCAAAAATTAGATGACTTTACTTAAACAAGTGAACAGATGCATGGAAAAAAACAAAACCAGAGAAACAAACAAACATTTGGAATATGAATTTTTAAATTAAAAAATGAAGTTAAAGGGAATCTGTAGTCCCAAATTGAGATGTTAGGTATGATGAAGTGTTGTCCATTAATTTTCTTGGTGAATATCATTTTTTTTATGCTTCTGTGATCAACATAAAGACTTTTCGGTTTCCAGCTCTGAATTTCTCCCAAATTTAGATCTCATTCAGGCCTCCACGTAGGAGGAGCATTGACGCCCAACTAATAGTTCTGGACATTTGGAATTCAAGATGTCCAGTCAATGAAGCAAAGCCTGGAATGTGGCCACTGTGGTCATGTTTGTGGTTCCCACATTCCCAGAGACTTTGGACTGCCAGAATAAATTTGGCAGTAACTAAGTGGGTTCCTGCCAGTACTAGGTTTGAGTCTTGTTTGGCCCTATTTTTTGAGTATCTGGTTAATTCAGAATTTCTTTTTTTCTTTTTCTTCTTCTTCTTTTTTTAGTGTGCTGTGCAGGGAAAATACAGAAATAAATTTAATTTCTTTTTTCAAAGACTGAAATGAAAAGTTACAGTTCTCCATAAGTAAAGCTGTAGAATTACAGAATTGTATAAGCTCATCTTCAGCCTCCTTTACTATCTTTAGGCCATCTGTGTATTAACAAATCTCCCAGGTAATTTTGATCTACTCTAAAGTATGAGAACCGCCTGGAGAGACATATTCCCTTTAAATACTCACTTTTATGTAATAGCATCTCTGCACTGCTGAATTTTCACATCTAGAGAACAGCCTTTTAGCAATATCACATTTTTGTAAAGAAATGCTATACTGTACTGTATACAAATGATATATAGCAGAGAAATATAGCAATATATAAAATATAGCATAGAAAATACTAGGTTTGTAATAAAAGAGTTCAATTGTGAATCTTTGCCTGGGTCAATGACTATTTCAGTTACATTGGGAAAAAATTCAGTATTTCTTATTTTCAGCTTTTCTGGTTATGTTAATAGCATACTAATAGCTACTAACATAGAGTGGTTGAGTGACTAATGAGAACATTATTAATATATTTAACTAATATTTTTGAGCACCCACTATGTGTTTTTTATGTTACTGGAAGCTTAAGATATAGGAGTGAAAGAGATACAGTTTTTTCCTTAGTAAATAATGAGTTCCAATATTGTATAAGCACACCTAATAGGAATGCTGAAGAATTAACCCATTTTAACATATAGAGTAGTGAGAAAGAATCATAGATAACTTTCATGAGAGGTGTTCTGTTGAGAGAAATATACAGTCAAGTAGGAAAAATATTCTATGATGGAAGTAAGTTTTGAGTAGAGTGTCCTGCATAGAGGGAATAACATAGGGAAAAACTTGGAGGCACCAAAGAGCACTGAGCATTAATGGTACTGCAAGTACTTTGATGTGTTAACAAAGCAAAGATGGAGTCCTTAGGTATGTGGATGTATAAGCAGCAAGCTCATCAGTTAGGGTTTTATGAAACCAAACTGTGAAATATAACTTCTCAAAAGAAGAAATACAAATGACAGCAAGTATGTGAAAAAATGTTCAATATCCCTCACAATCAGGGAAATGTAAATTAAAACTCCATTGAAATTTTATTTCACCCCACTCAGAATGGCAACCATCAAGAACACATAATAATAAATGCTGACAAGGATGTGGAGGAAAAGGTACACTCAAATTTCTTGGTCGACCTGCAAATTAGTATAACCACTCTGGAAAGCAGTATGGAGGTTTTTCAAAACACTAGGAATGAAACCACCACATGACCCAGTTATTTCACTCCTTGGTATTTCTCCAAAAGAACTAAAATCAGCATAATATAGTGATGCAGGAACATCAATATTTATCATAGCAAAACTTATAATGTCTAAGTTATGGAACCAGCCAAGGTGTCTATTAAAAAATGAATGGATAAAAAGAATGTGGTATCTACATACAATGGAGTTTTATGAAATCACAGAAAAGAATGAAATTATGGCATTTTCTGGTAAATGGGTGGAACTGGTGAACATTATGCTGAGTGAAATAAGGCAGATGCAGGAAATCGAGGTTCGAATGTTTTCTCTCATATGTAGAAGCTGAACCAAAATAAAGAAGAAATGCGAGGAGTCTGTGAGGAGTCCCATGAAAATAGAAGGGAGATCAGGGAGTGGATGAAGAGGGTACAGTGGGGAGGGAGGAGGGACAGGAAAAGGGAGGAAAGGTGGAATAAAACTGCCCAACTATGCTAAATATATATACCACAGTACATTCTGTCTGCCCCAGGAGTCCTCTGCTTTACCAATCAGACCTCTGCAGCTGTGTCACATGCATTGGTCAGCATCTGTTTTGGAGATCCTGAAGTTTTAAAGCATAGCTGAGGCTAGGCCATAACTTTTAAGAATTCCTTTCAACAGTTCCAGGGAACTAACAAGTTTTCAGGAAAAAACAACAAAGAAACTGACTTCCAAAAATGTGTGAGCCACATCTCTTTCTAGAGTTCTTTATTCTGCTTCAGTTCCTATTATCTCTCATGTTCTGAACCCCCACACTGAAATTCTCTAGGATCTCTGCACTTAGAAATCAGATTAAGTTTCTCTTTTAACTATAGAAAGAGAAAAAAAATCTCTCATCCCAAACTAAATCTTGTATCTTGAATTTTGATTTCTCCCTGGAGGCTGAATCATAGGACATATGTTCCTTCAGAAAAGAAGCCTCATCTCCTTTCAGTTTTATGATCTCTTCTTATTTCAACAAGTATTTAAGTATCTTGAAATGAAAACTCATGGTAACCTTGTTACTTACATGGAAATACTTTTTTAAACTATAAAACACAATACATATATAAATGCTATAATTTTTCATGCAAAAAACTTCCAAAGTATTTAATAGTGTTCAGTAAATCCTAAAGGAAAAGGTTGCTACTTATCCAGAGGATGATGATGTAAAACCCTATGCTCTACTATTTTATTTTCAGAAATAATATCTGAAATAATTTGTTTATGACAACTGGCATCACAGGTCCACAAAATCCTAAGACATGATTTATACTAAGATTTATCTACCGATAAATTTTGTTAAGGTGAAATGAAAATAAATTTATATTTTATAATACCTTCATCAGACTCACTCTTATTCTTTTGCCCTTCTCTTTGAGACTGAGCACTACTCTTTCCCTGAAGTTAAAAGAAATTATTGCCTTTTATGCATTACTATTTAACAAAATTAACAAGAGTATTTATTAAATGTCCACATATGCCTTGGTCCTAGAATCTTTACAATGTAAGTCATATAGAAAACATTAACTTCCAGAAACTATTTATTTAAGCTATTTATTTAAATAGTATTGATACAGGCAAATGGGATAATTTATTAAAAGCATCTAGAAGAAAGAACAATACATTATTGGTTAGATAAACAGAATCAAAAATTGGAAATGAATCTTAGGGCATTTTGGAGTGTGCAAGAAAAAAAGAAATCCTTTACTTTTAGGTTTAAGTGTGAAACTATTCTCCATAAAGTACAAAGAGTGCTGGAGATTCGTAGTGCTTTACGATACCATAAAATAGTCCCATGCTTCAAGTCTCACCGGACCACTTTCTTCTTCCAGAGAATTTAGGACATTAGGTCTCTGCCTTCAAGTCCTACCTGGTCACCCTTTCCCAATAAGCAAAAGCTACTTTCTTTGTAGAACCTTTTCTCATTTCTGCCCCTCTTAACTCTCAACCCACTTAAATTATTTTTTGTTTTGTGGAGAGTAATACTTCTGGTAACTTACACTCTGATCTCTTGTTAGTCACTTGGGTTCCTCTAATTCCATTGCTGATTGCAGGTGGCAGGTGGGTAAAAGGCTGGAAATGGTTCTGACTATGGCCTGGACTCAGAACAAAGTGAATAAAAGATGATCCAAGTTTTCTCATTGCTCAGAAAACTCCTACTTTTCTGTTGCCCCTGTGTAGTGTTAAAATAGTGTCTTTTGCCTTCCTTGTCCTATAGGTAGGGTCCCAGGAAGAGAGCAGAAAGGCAGACTGAAAATTGTTCTACATTTCCTGCCCTTTAGTCTTCACTATCCTCCTCTTCACAGAAGACAAAAAAAGACCCACCGGAACAGTGGTATACCATACAGCAGGGAATTTCTAGTTCCCTGTCTACCCGCTCACTGGTTTTAGGTCAGTTGTCTATGGAAAGCTGTCTTTATGCCTTACTTTATAAATTCACCATTTCCTCTTTCAAATATACTCATCCTTCTATAATGATCTATTTTTTAAAATTTATTTTTTGTGAGACACATTTATTTCATTCAAAGTTGCCTACCTGCTTTTTTGAATATGTTCTACTAAAGAGGGCTTGCCCTTGGAATACATTGAGATAGAAATGTTCCATCTCAGGCCATGTTTCAGAGTATCTGGACCCTCTCACAGGATTTTCTAGTTTTTCATTCTCTTATGTTTTAATAACCACCATTCATATTTGTTTACTGCATACCATGGTCATTGCCAAATTGTGAGATGGCATAAACTCCCCGCTGGGTGAACTTGTGAATAGGAGGAATCTGTATAATATCTTACTGTTTACTCCTGGTTTGGGGTCCAGATTTTCCATTTTCTATTGGTAAGAATTCTAACTGGTAGAATATCAACTATAGATCTTCTCAAAGTTGTCAGCTGAAATTCTGTTGTGTGAGTCCATGTTTTTCTTGCAGCTTATGGTCCTACATCTGCATGTCATATATTTTTTTTCTGTTTCACATATAATCCAAAACAGATGTATTTGTTGGCACATCCCCTCTCCATTTTCAGGTTAAAAGAGTATCTTTCTTAGTTTTAGTCAAGAATCTTAATGTTGTAAATGACAGAATACCAATCAAAATTGGCTTAAGTAAAAATTAGATTTATTGGGTTCCAGAATGAGAAAGTCCCATGGTAGGTCTAACTTCAGGATTCAAACAATGTCATTAGAACTCATTTCATCTTTCGTCATTTCTTGGCTTTCTTTCATGCTTTTGGTTCCAAGTGGTAACAAGATGATTGCATGATCTTCAATTCTTACATAATCTCAGGTCTCACAGGAGAGGGTAGGAATATCTTTTCCAGAAATTAGAGCAAAATCTCTTTCCATCTCACAAACTTACTTTGCCATATGTGTTCATTCCTTAACTGTCAATGTAGACATGCAAGCACGACTCCAAATGTTGAGGTTTAAGTCACAGAGAACTGGGAGATTAAGTCAATTCTAACAGAAGAAAGATGAAATATGAAGAAAACCAGGATATTGTTATCTGAAGATGCTGAGAAGCAAAACCAGTGGATATTCACTGAAATTCCTCTAACTTTTGTATATAGTAGGATGTAGGGGAAAAAAGTGGGTGGAAAAAAAAAATACATATACCTAAATAGAAAAAACACCATGGGAAATATTTAGTGAGTACTTGAAAAAGAGGTATCTTGGCATAGTTTTACTTTTTTGATATGAAGATTTTGAGAAATATAAAAGATAGTGGAAGTTATTTGGTGTGCAATACATGATACGACTTATTTTTTCAAAGTTCAGTTATTGATTAAGTACAACATGTTTCTGATATCAAGAAGAAAATGGAATATGAAATGATAGTTTTAATTATTTTAATCATTATTTATCTTTAGATATGTTCCAAATGTCCTCCTTCATATAGACATAGGTAACATTTTAAACTACCATTGCCCATTAAGTACAATATACATGTTAATTTTAAAATGTCATTGACATATACTCTGAGCCCAGTTAGCAAATGGCAGCTGAAAAGAACTTATTGCTTACATTATATTTTATTTAAAACAGTATTACAATTCCAGAGGAAGCAAGTAAAATATCAATAACAAAACATATTTTATCAACTAATAAAATCTGGATTATATGAATCAATTTCAACACATATATATTTCCCAGAGTTCACTCATTTTCACAGACAAGGAACTCAGCATTTTCCTTCTACAAACCAAGTTTTAATAATTATTTTTTAACATGTAGGCAACAATTTTAGTTATCATCTGTATATATAAGGATGAATGTATAAACTGAGAAGAAAATTATCCACATGAATATCAGTGAAATACTAGATTTGATTACCTTTCTTGGTGGGAGGAGGCCAAATCTTCATAATCAAGAGTACAAAGTTTGAATATTGTAAAGCATTGTAGAAGTTATGATTATGTGCTGGCAAAAATTCAGACTTTGAAATTCTAAATTTCAGGACCTCAGAGTATAATCATTTTGAAGATAAGATATTTAAAGAGGTGATTATGCTAAATTGAGGTGTTTGGTTTGGGTCTTAATTCAATGCAATTGGTATCTTTGTAAAGAGAGAATTTGTACACAGGGATAGATGTCAGACATGTATACACAGAGAACACAATGTGAAGACACCGGAACAAGACAGTCACCTACTAGCCAAGAAAAGAGGACTCAGAAGAACAAAATTTGGTATTTTTTTTCTTTTTGGTATCTGGGACCGAACTCAGGGGTACTTGACCACTGAGCCACATCCCCAGTCCCACTTTGTGTTTTATGTAGAGACAGGGCCTCACTGAGTTGCTTAATGTCTCACCATTGCTGAGGCTGGCTTTGTACTTGCGATTCTCCTGTCCCAGAGTGCTGGGATTACAGGTGTGTGCTACTGCGCCCGTCCAAACTCGGTATCTTCATCTTAGATTTCTTCAATCTTCAGAATCATGAGAAAATACATTTCTGTTGCTTAAACCACCCAGTTTGTGGTATTTTGTTATGGGACACCAAGTAAATTAATAAGGTTTATGATGCTAGAGTGCCTGTATAATAATGAAATAATAAACTGCTAGGCATTTCCCAGTTCTAGATAGCTTATCATCATTCACTGGACAAGTGTAACTGGAGCATAAAGAACAAAAGAAAAGTGTGAGATGAGAGCAGAATCAGGAATATCTATATGGTGGAAGGCTTTGTGGGCTCCTGATCCACAATATAATAAAAAGAGAAGTGAAGGGAGTCAAAATCAGACATACCTTTCAAGAAGGTTAGTTGGACTGTAGTTATAAAAAACTATTACTACTTTGTGTTTTATGTAGAGACAGGGCTTAGGCAAGGCGTAGACAAGGCTTAGTCAATATCAATGATGGATTCAAGAAAACTAAGAAGGAAAAACATTCTAGGTAGGAAGTTAGGCTGCTCTTCATAAGAAGTAGTAGAGATGGAGAGAAATAGATGTGTGCAAGTGGTAAGAAGGAGTTTCATGAACAACTTGGTTAGAAGATGTGAATGATAAGGGATAATAGAAAGTGAGGAGTTAAGGATCATGATCTGGTTCCACAGGAACTTAGTATATACAAGGTAAAACTGATATAGGTAAAACTGAAATAAAAGCATGTGTCGGGGAGTTGATTATACATTTAATTGAATATTAATGTGGAATTATTGGTATAGTTGTTACGTGTTTCTGGGAAGAAACATTTATAAAGACAGGACAGAAATATTTTAAAGATAATGTTATAAAAAGAAAATGTAAAAGAATTAACTAATGCTGAATGATACCAAACAACACTAGGAATGGAGTGTGGAGGGTCAAATAAGATATGACCTGAAGGATGACTATCAGAGGGACTGATGTGAAAGTCCCAGGTAACAAATGGAAAAGTTTCTGTTGGAGGGGAAAAAAAAATCCAGATAATTTCTTCAGATTGACAAGAATTGAGGAGTGGTACAAGGAGAAAAAAATGTAGGCAACAAGAAAGAATTTGTCGGTCAATTGAACCTCTCCTCTTATTCTGCCTTTACCCTACTTTACTATTCTTTACTATTCTCTCTCCCTCTACCTCTCTCTCTACCCCCTGTAAAGGGAAGGGGTCCTTAATATGATTGGTTGGAGCTTAGGATGTTAATTGAATGACATTTTATTAGCAGGACTATTTACTATATTTCAAAGTTCAGCATCATTACCATGACTATTTTTCCCACTCTCAGGTCTTAGTTGTGGTGTCATCTACTTAGGGCAAATCAAGCTTAACCTTTATTTCTTCTCTGTTTTCTAACTACCTGAAAATGGGTAGTAATAGTTTTTTATTTTTTTTTAAATGACTTACTACCCCACTCTTAAAGGGATAACAAATGAATAAAAGAAAGTGGGTACGTAATTTTTTTTTTCAGTCCTGGATAAAAGATCAATCAGCCCCAGGGAGAGGATTATTTGTTAGGAAGAAGAAATTTCTTTAGTTGGAGAAGGCTGTGGAGTGCAAAGAGTTGTAAACTAAACACTATGCCTACAGAAACCATGTTTTGACCTTTTTGGAAGGAGGATGCTGGAAGGGGTGACTTTTTCTGCTAGAACTAGTTCTTTGAATATATTACTTGGACACTGAATACATCAACAGCAGCTAAGAGGGACTAATGAAAGGTGGCTGCATTTATTTCCTGGACAGTGAAAATGCCAGAGTCCAGAATCGCTGGAAAGGGGAAAACTAATAAGGCCTTCAGTGAGTGGAGGGCTGGTATATAGTTTTTGTTAATTTTGGCAAAACAAAACATGATAGTACCTGCATATTAATTGATATGGAGTAGGTCACATTCATGAACACTTTAGTGATTACTTCATTCTAGGAACAGTTTTTCAAATCCTCCCAATATTTGTTATCAGTCTTTTAAAATTTTAACCATTCCAGTGGGGTTAAAGAGATAAATCTCACCATGTTTCAATTTGCCATTCCCTGAGTACTAATGACTCTTTTTCATATATTGAGCTTCTATCAATCTTCTTTTGTGAAATTTCTAGTCAAATGCTCTGTTAAAATTTTTTTAAATTTTACAGTTGTTTTATTTATATAATTTATTTCTAATATTCTTTATATATTATGGATATAAATCCTTTGATAGATGTATACATTTTTAGGGGCATGAATTAAGTATATATGGATGTATTATCAATACTTTACCCCTTTTTTGTGACTTTCATTTTCATTTAAAAAATTTTCTCCTCCTTTTTTGATGTCACTGATTTTTGCTCTTTATTATTTCCTTATTCTACTCAGATGGGGCTTAAATTTACATTGGAATCTTAGAATTTTGATTTTATATCTGAAGTTATTTTTCTAACAGAATAATTTAATTCTGTAAGTCTACATTTCTTACTGTTTTGGCTGTGTTTTTATATGTGGTGTTTCCAGTATAATTTAGTTGGGAAAACATTTGCTTGTGATTTCTTCCTTAACCCATGAATCATTTGCTTGTGTGTTAATTTCAAGACATGGTAATTTTTTGATATCTTATTGGTATTGATTTTCCATTACTTTCAGTTATGATCACAGAACTTACTCTTTCATTGTGAAATTTATTGAGATCTATTTTATGAATATATATTGTTTGTCTTTATGAATGAAATATATGCAGGCAATAATCGTGTGAATGTTTATCCTATAGTTGTGGGATATAGTATTCTAAAAATGTCAATCATGCCAAGTTAGTGAAAAAATATTTTCTATATCCTTACTATTTTTTCTTTAGTTGCTTTACAAAGTAGTAAAAATTATGGGAATATTTCTAATGATGATTTTATAATTCTTGATCTCTCCTTTTAGTTCTGCCGGCTTTTTCAGCATGTGTTTTGAAGTTGTTATTTAGATCAGTATACTTAAAAGCATTATGTTTTCTGAAACTAATTTCCATTTTTAGTTTAAAATATACTTATCTCTGGAATACTCCCTTGTCTTGAAGTATACACTTTGGTTATTAATTTAGTTAAACAAACTGTTGGTATAGTATATCTTTTTCCATATTTCTCCTTCCTCATATTTTTCTCAAATATTTTGAATGTATATAATGGTGATAGAATATAGTTGGGCCTTTTTAAAATCCATTCTGATAACATCTATCTTATAATTGCAGTGAAGTACATTTATGTTTGATATGGGTATGATTTGGTTTAGATCTACCAGGTTGGTATTTATTTTCTATTGTTACATATTTTAAAATTTAAATTTTATTGTTTGTATCTTCCTTTCAATGCTCATTGTTTTAAGTTAAGCAGAATTATTTTTTATATTACATTTTTAGTTCCCTTCAAAGTTTATATCTGTAACTCTCCAACTTTTATAGTGGTTGAACTAGTTATCAAAATGCATTTAATATAGCAATTTTTAGTATCATATTAATTTTAATGTATTATGATCTGCTTAGAGCTAGTATTGTTTCACTTCATGTAAAATGTAAGAACTTTATAAAAGTATAATTTAAGTCATGCCTCTCAAAATTTTATTTTTGTTATAAATTCTACTTTTATATAGACTACAACTCATAACAAAATTGATACTTTTGCTTTAATTAGTGTCTTTTAATAAAACTTTAAAAAGAATACTGCTTTTGTTATGTTTAACAAATTTATAATTTTGTGACATCTTAGTTTCCTGTAAAATACTTTCCTTTAGCTTTTATTGTAGATCATTTCATTCAGGTCTTCTAGTAATGTATCTTTTCATTTTGTAGTTTATCTTAAAATATTTTAACTACAACATCATTTTTATTGGATATAGAATTCTACATTCACATAATTTAAAGAAATCTACTTTTTTTTGGTACTAGAGTTTGAACGCAGGCTTCATGCATGCTAGACAAATGTTCCACCACTGAGGTGCATCCTAAGTCCATTTTTTAAAAGTTTTGTTTTGACAAATATCCCAATCCATAAATGGGCTAAGGAATTAAACGGACACTACACAAAAGAAGAAATATAATCGATCAACAAACATGAAAAAATGTTTATCATCTTTAGCAATTAGAGAAATGCAAATCAAAACTTCTCTGAAATTTCATCTCACTCCAGTAAGAATGACAATTATCAAGAATATAAGCAATAGTAAGTGTGGGCAAGGAGGTGGGGGAAAAGGTACACTCATACATTGCTGATGAGACTACAAATTGGTGCAAACAGTATGGAAAGCAGTATAGAGATACCCCAAAAAACTTGGAATGAATCCACCATTTGACCGAGCTATCCTACTCCTCAGTGTATACCCAAAAGACTTAAAATCAGCATACTACAGTGATGCAGTCATATCAATGTTTATAGCAGTTCAATTCACAATAGCTGAACTATGGAACCAATCAAGATGCCCTTCAACAGATGAATGGATAAATAAAATGTGGTACATATACACAATGGAATATTACTCAGCCTTAAAGACAAATGAAATTATGGCATTTGTAGGTAAATGGATGGAACTAGAAAATATCATGCTCAATAACATAAGCCAATCCCCCCAAAACAAAAGCCAAATGTTTTCTCTGATAAGTGGATGTTGATCCATAATGATGCGGGGGGATAGGGAAGAATGAAGGAAATTTGGTTTGTGTAGAGAGGAGTGAGCAGAGGAGTGGAGCTGTGAGATGGGAAGGACGATAGAATGAGACAGACATTGTTACATTATATACGTGAATGATTACACTACTGGAGTTACTCTGCACCATGCACAGCCAGAGGAATGAGAAGTTGTGCTCCATTTTTGTAGAATATGTCAAAATGCATTTTACCATATAATAAATAAAAATTTTTTAAAAGTTTTGTTTTGAAATGTACTTATTCATAGTGCTTATTTAAGTTGCCCAGGCTGGCCTTGAATTTGCATTCTCCTGTCTCAGCCTCCAAAATAGGCAAAATTAAAGGGGTGTAACACCATGCCTGGCTTAATTGTTTTAGAGAAAGCATCAGTAATATTTTCTATCAGAACCCCTCCCCCCCATCTCCTGCTTTTATTTTCCTGTTTTATCTTGAGTTCTTAGCAATATGGCCATAATACACTTGGGTACACTTGGGTATGTGTTATTGTTGTTTGTTTGTTTGTTTGTTTTTGTCAGGCTTAGGTTTTTGGTTCTGAAGTTTTAATTTAAAAAAAAGAATTTTGCCAATTATTTATTACTTCAAATATTTTTTTTCTGGCTGGCAACATGGAAGCAAATTCTCTTGGAATTGCAATACCCAGAAAGCATCTCTTATCTATCAGTGCATGAAAAACAATGCAGCTGACTGGCACAATTTAATCCTGAAATGGGAAACCCTCAGTGATGCAGGTTTTACCACTACAAAACAAACAAACAAAAATTGAATGCAAATAATTGAGAAAAAGCATACTAAGATTAGAAAATGTATACTTGTTACTCTATTACCTAATGCATATTCAAACTGTATATTAAAAATCATAAACTTATGAAGTTATCACTTTCCTTTGGAAATGTAGTATGTTTAAGGAAAGTAAGTCATTTCTTAAGCTTTATATTCAATATGTAGTCTTGCTGGTAACAAAAGCAAGATTTATGTATGTGTTTTTTTTTGTGTGTGTGTGTATGTACCTTCAGAATACAGCTACACTTCTCTTTGTGATTTGTATGCACAGCCAGTCTTAATGGCTTACATGATATTTCATGTTTGGTTACAGATCACTCTCAAATATGATCCTTTAGACTTGATTTTCCACTTCACTTGTAGGCTAATATATATGATCCTCTACTTAATGTATTACCTTGGTTGATTAAAAGGCAAATAAAAATTAATATGTCAAAACTGAAACTCTTGACAATCATCTCACACCCACCCAACAAAAAACTTTATCTTTTCATTATTTCAGATTTCCTTCTTTTAGTAAATGACAGCTCCATTCTGTTAGGAGGACCCAAAACATGAAGAAGAAATTCTTCACTTCTCTTGCACAATCATATTACACTGATAATTAAATCTGTTTACCTTGTCTTTCAATCTTCATTTCCATAAAATGATAAGAAATTTTGACTCTTCTTTAAAATATATTCCAAATTTGACCACTTCCCATTCCCTTCAGAGCTACTACTTTGGAGCAGTCACTAGAATCTCACCTTGATCATTACAACAGACTTCAAATTGTTCCTATTTTTGCTATCAGCCCAAACAGACTCTTCTTACAACAATACCATGGTTCCTTAACCATAAGAGTTGTAAATATCCTGCTCAAACCCTCCTCTGTTTTCCTTATCATACCTAGGTGGAAAAAAAGTAAATCATAGTAAGGTTTACAACAATGCATGTGATGAACTATTTAGCTGGGAATAGCTTCTCTCCAATATTGCTTTCATTTTTACTTTATTAAGAAATTTTCAAAGTTACTATTACTGTCAAACAGATATATACATATAGATTGTTCTTTACTTAACAAAATGCTGGCCCCATTTTATGTCATGAGACAGATTGGACTCACCATAGGTTAATTATCTCTCAAAAGCTGCTGTTTATGAGTTTGTGTCTTTGGTGGTAAGGTAAGTCAATTTATTCCTTTTGTTGGCATTGTTTCATTTTTCTCTTTTCCCAGATTCAATCCTTCACAAATTTTATTGCACTTACTAATTAAATGAGAAATCATCAATTAGAATTAAATTTCAAAGTACCAAATTTTTCAGCTTAATTTATTACATTATCACTCATTAGAATAGCAATGTTTACTTAATAGATTATATATAAATTATGACAATTCAATCCAAATCTTAAAGCCTACATGTATTTTACTAATTGGATGAATAATCATTAGCTTATATTTAATTCAATATTTCAAGTTAGTGAAGTCATGTGACATCAAGACTGTGCGTAATAAAGGAAAATTCATTATAATAAACGAAAATGGATTCATGTCAAGATTGTCCAGTTTCATTCAAGTTGGAGTTGAGATAAATGGCATACTACTTAATCATGCTATTGAAGATAGACAGACTTTCTTCTGATAAGAATAAAATACAAGTAGTACATAAAATGCAATATATAAAAAATACCCAATGTACACTTTTTGTGAATGAGTCTTTCATTTGGCAGTAACCGACTGGCACACGTTTCTGTGGGCAGTAGAGGAGATGCACTGATTCTGTCAGAGGCAAGTAAGTGAAATTTCAATTTTTAAAGTTATGTTTAAGTTTTGATACGTGGACTTTGTAAATTGTTCAAAGATCTATGACCTTTTACAGACTTAACAAATATATTTTGTGAACAATTTTGCTAGGTGTTATTTTCTTACTATCATATTAGAGATACATGAAAGACCATACATAAGCCATGCTTGGTGGCACATGCCTGTGATCCTAGCAACTGAGGAGGCTGAGGCAGGAGTTTAACAGGTTTGAAGCCAGGCTTGGCCACTCAATAATACCTTGACTTAAAAGAATAAATAAAAAGGGCTGGGGATTTGACTCAGTCATAGGGTGCCCTGGATTCAATCCTCGGTACCTAGAATAAAATATCAAATCAAATCAAATCAAATCAAACTAATAAAATAAAATTAATAAAATAAAATAATACATAAAATAAAATAAAAATAAAAATAACATAATAAAATAAAAAAAGAAAGAGAGAAGGAAAAAAAGCATAAAATATTAGCAGTATGATTTTGAAAAAATACACATGCAAAAACCGCCCCCCCCACACCATTTGTTGGATATTGTACTCTATACAATGAATATTAACTGATTATTGGATTTGTTTGAAATGTGCAAATTTCTGTGTAAATTTCACTAGGTAAGAGAAATATGTAACTTGTAAAAATTAATAATTCTTGCAATATGTTAGTGTCATTTCTAAATAATTGGAAACACCAACTATTGTCTTAGTTTTTTAAAGTATGTACTTTTGATTTTAAAAAACACTTAACACTTGGCTACATTTATTGCATTATTTAAACTAATATTAATATGTTTTTATTTTAGAGTATTCACTACATTTAATGACTTATTTAGTTAAACACCAGTTTTCTCATTATTTAGCATAGTTCTTTTGTTTTGAGCTAAACAGCAATACTAGTAGAAATGTAACCTCAAATTATAAACTTGTATAAATTCTGAAATTTCAATCTGCTTTGTAAGATAATTATTGCATAACTCACCTTAGCATTTAATCTTAATTATGAAACAAGAATGGAAAACACTGATATAATTTATATATAAGTAAATACATATAGTTTTAAGTACTGATAATTTAAAAGGAAGCTTGTTATGCAAATGGGATAATGAATGCCTTTCTATTCTCTAAATCACAAAATAGTTATTTGTATATACCTGCTATTCAGTTGTTAGTATTTGTTATGTCTGTCTTTTTGCAAAGAAGTCTTTTTAAAAATCCATCTAAAAATTGGTATACAAACCTATAAGCAGGTTTGCATCCTACTGTCCAAAAGTGACTCAGTCTAAGCTCCTTATATGTATGTCATAGAACTCTTGGTGGACTAATGATACTTGCTTATGGGAAAGTCATACTTATGAGACAGTTTTAGTAGGTTATACCATGTTGTCTACACGTTCTTGGTAAATAAATGTAAAGCCTCTTATTTATGGGGCAGCTCTCTGAAAAGTGTTCCATAAGCTATGTAACTGACTAAATAGATGATTGAGCTGTTTTATGACCCAGCCAGCTTTCTTTTGTGTAAGTAATATAGTTGCATTTGTCAAACTCTTGTTGTTTTCCTGAGCTTGTAATTATTTGTAGCATCAGAATTACTAGTAAAGCTATATTATTAGATTAGAGATGATTCATTGTGGTAAGATTTTACAATATGATCTTTTGTGTTATGTGAATATGCATCTTATATTTAGGTCAAATTCATGGCTAATAAGTATTTTTTTTAAATAACATGGTTGGATGAGAAATGTAAGTCACAACCACTTAAAATGGTTATTATTTAAGCATATGTAAAAAAGATGAGATCTTGGTCTTGAGCAAAAATATTCCTAAAGATTCACCTCTTATTTAAGAATCCAATGGTTAATATAATGTAAAGATTCTTAATCTATTAAATATAAGTATAAATCAATTCATTTTATTAGGATTTGTAGAAGATGGATTATAACACAAAAACCATTAGCTTATTCTGGAAAGATAGCAAAGGAGTAGAAAGGAAAAAAATCAAATTCAGTTATTAATTTTCACTTATTTATTTCAATACTATTATATGTTAAATTTTCATTGTTTTGATCTTTTTCCTTTTGGTTTTGTTATTTTATTTCTTTCTAGTTTTATCTCTCATCTGTATTCCTAACTATATTTTTCCTGCATTGTTCTCTTTAAAAATAACCAGTTACATATTTTTGCACATATCTTCATGATTATATTTATGCCTATACAAAATAAATGCATCTGACATAATTTTACATCACTTTATTTCTTTTTATAAGTCTAAAATGTGCCATTTTGTTAATAAATTTTTAACAAATCATATTTACTATCATTAATTATGAGCTCTTATAAAAAAGAAAAACTTACTATTCAGGGAGATAACTCTTACCTAATTTTGAATTTAATGAAGAGAGAATTTCCCTAAAATCATAGGACTACTGTCTAATCTCCCTGCTCCTGCTCAATTCTTGCCTATAGAACAATCTGATAGTTAAAATTGGGGAAAAAAACAAAAAAACAAAAAAACTTCCCAGTGTCCCAGGGAATAACAGTTAGCTTCCTTCTACTTCATACTGTCAGTCTTCCATGTCATATGTAATGCCCAAAATGGGAAGTTTGCCTAAGACCAGGTATCTAATGGTTAACTATATCAGTCTAGTGCTGGGGCCAACTATGGGATTGAACACTCAAAGTAGGCTGCCTGCCCTAACTCACCTTCTACTGATTTTAACAATAACGTATTTAGACTCAATTATCAATCAGTTCAGGAATAAGGTGAGGAAAAGGGTGATGGACCTTGAAAATTACTAGATTTCTTTAAAGATCTCAATGAACCATAATGTCATTAACCTACAAATGAACAAGTGGGTTGTTTTTAGATTTATAATAAATAGGTAAGGGACAGAGTTGTAGCTATGTTTTATGTATTTCTGATTTTTAACTCTAGGCTAAATTTCTAAAATTGAAATTCCTTGTACAAGAAATTCTGCACTTTCAGAATTTTGATACATATTTCAATAATATTTTTGAATAATTTATATTCACAATAATAATGTAGAAAATGATTTGATTTTACTATGAAAATTGAAAAGACATTTATATTTGTATTCATTTTATTTTCATGAGATTGACCAAAGTATCATACACTTATAATTATGTGCCTATATTTGTATAGATTTTATGTATATACCCTTATAATATGTTCTCCTGTTTTTCCTTTTAAGTATTTTATTTGTAAGAGGTTCATGTATTTATTTACTTTTGTGGTGCTTAGAGTGGAGCCCAGGGGTGCTCTTCCACTGAGCTACATCACCACCCCTTTTTATTTTTTATTTTGATACAAGGTCTTGCTAAGTTTCTGAGGATAGTGAGAATGGCCCCAAAGTTAAGATCCTCCTGCCTCACCCTCCCCAGTAGTTTGAATAACAGATATATACTACCACACCTAGCAAGAGTTTTTTTTATATTAATGAATTTTTCTTCCTCATATGTGTTGCAAATAATATTTGGTCATATGTGATTTTTTAATTCTTTCTATGTTTTTAACATGCATATATTCTTAATATTTATTTAGTCTAATTTCTTATTGTTATTCTTTATTGCTTCAGAATATTTGATTTAAATAATCTATTTCCTTTTGTTTCAAAATTATGCAATAGTATTGTTTTCTTAACCTCCACAATTTTTTTCTGTATTGAACAGGAAAGTGAATGATATAATAAACCTTGCTGTTTTCATATTTTTCCTTCCTATAAAAGTTGAACGATATTTAAGGTTGAGCCAGAGAGAGAAGTAAGATGAGCCACCTTGATCTCCTGAAAAAGCCAAAAATAAATGCAGAAAAATGAAGGCAAAACTAAGAACTCATGGAGATACAGCAGTAAGAATTATCTGTGATAGGAAGGAGTTAAGCTTTTATAAAAGAGGAGGATTCAGAAGATTAAGTGTTTCTTGCTATGTAGCACAGACATGGAAGTGAAAGGCTGGTAATAGTTGGTATTTTCCTAAGAGAGAATGATGGGAAGATTGTAACTATTTTCATTTCATTTTGCTATGAGTTCGAAAATAGCTTTAAATAGAATGTTCTACTTTATTTGCAGCTCGCCAATAATTTAGACTTATATAAGCACAGGGAGTAACTTAGCATCACAGATGATTTTACTTCGTGCTAACAAACTCACACAGTAAATGTAATTTTCAAATATGGACTATTAGAGTTCAATTCATAGTAACTTTAAGTTGTAATTAGATCCAGACTTAAAATAAATTATAATTGTAAAATAATTTACATTAATTTAATACCTTGTATTTAATACCTTGTATTCAGCATCTTGTGTTTAATACCTTGTATTTAACCAATTTAGGACCTTGTTTAATGTTGATAAATAATATACTAACATTAAAATTTATAATTTTATCATTAAGGGATTTGTATATTTGGGTTACAAATTTGCAATCACACCCTACATATTGATGTTTTGTTCAACAACAGAGTGCATGTATGGCAGTGAATGTGCTGTATAGCCTAGGTGTATAGTAGGTGATAACATGTAGGTTTGTGTAAGTATAGTGTACATGCTTGCACAATAATTAAATTGCTTTAGACAGGATTTTTTAGATGTATTTCTGTCTTTTAGTGATGTGTGACTATAGATATAAAATATTAAGCACTGAAAGTTAGAAAAAATTGTATGGATTTGGAGAGTGATGGACTGTAATGAAAAAACAAACAATTTAGAAAAAATGAACTCATTTAACTTTATAGAACTAATTTTGTTATTTTATTTTGTTCTATTTTGGTTTGGAAAACAACTCCAATAGAAAAATACATAGCAAATTATAGAAGAATAAATATTTAAAATGGATATAATAGTTAAAAATATTCTTAGTAAAGACAATACCTCAAAGTGTTAAAAAAGGGTTAACTGCCTCCTAAATTGATAAAAGATTATAGTAATTTAAATTAGAGGGAAACCTAGAAGCCAAAAAGTAGATGACAATTATCTAAACCACTTTTAATAATTTCTTCATCAATGAGGTGTACTCTATTTTACCCATGATTTTTGAAAAACAAAATAGAAGTATAACCTCCAATTCTAGTAACAACAGGACATGAACAATCCCATACATCAGTGATGGAAATGATTGCTATGGCCCTATGTGATGTATCTTTAACATAAAAAGACAAAAATTGGCCTACTACTTATCATTCTTCCCATAAATCCTACTTTTGGTAATTTATCATATAGAAGTAAGAAAGAATATATATGAAAAGAGACTGATAGAAAGAAAAGTGTATATGTATATATACATTATGTGTGTAGGTATCAAGAGATAAATAGATATATATTACATCACTAGTTTGCTGAAGAGGTATTGGTGAAACTTTTGATGACTATCAATATTTGTTAATAAAAGATACTATGACAATATTACAAGAAGAAATAGTTTAATATAATATATCAAAAATTTTAAAAATAAACCAAGCAACAGCTTGAGAATAATTTGCGATGTACGATTTTGGTAAAAACAGTAGTGCACCTTCCATGTATATGTATGTGTGTATTAATGGTATGGAAGGGACCATAACAAATCAGTCACATTTGTTAAAGAATGTATGAGTAGGGGATTAGTGGTAGAAACTCTAGAATAAACTACATATTTTGTGCATTATTTAAATATTTACAGAGGATATATTTATATAGTTGTAGATACTGAAAAGATATTTAATATATGAAATATAGGAATAAAAGAAATGAAATCAGAATAAAAATAAATAGGAGTAAAGAAAGATTCTAAAAAGTCATTATTTTTATTATAAACAAATTGTTTTGGTTCTGAATTCTGCACCATTAAAAAAAATATTCACTTTAAGAAGTAAGCCAATCCCAAAAAAACAAATGCTGAATGTTCTCTCTGATTAGTGGATGCTGATACATAAGGGATGTGGGAATGGGGAACACAGGAGAAATGGAGGAACTCTAGATGGGGCAGGGGGGAGGGGAAGGAAGGAAAGGGGAATGAGTGTAGTAAAGATGGTTGAATGAGATCGTCATCACTACCCTAGGTGCATGTATGAAGACACAAATGGTGTGACTCTATCTGGTTTGCAACCAGAGAAATGGAAAAATTGAGCTCTATGTAAGTACTATGACTTGAAATGCATTTAAATAAATTAATCTAAAAAATTCACTTTGAAAGTCATAGGAAGTTCATTCAAAAAGAATAATTCCATTATAAATTGGTCATTTTCTCTCAACTCTTTGAGTAAAAATTTGAGCATGTATGCTGCTGCTCTTCTAAAAATACGTAACAAAAATGTCTTTAATCTACATAGAATTTTCCTTAAAATGTATGTTAGAATACATTCATACTTATATTGGTTTCAAATTCAATTAGAATGTATGGATAATTAAAAGGTTAACAATGTGCTGGCTGCTAAGTTCAATTCATGCAAATTAGGTAATAATAGAGCATTTGAATACATCATCATTTCAAATTATGTTTTCTCCCAGCTAATGACTTAAATACTGTAATGTTTTAAAATCACATTTATAATTGGTATATTACCTATTTGCTCTTTATATTTAAAACATTTTAAAAGCCAAATGAAATTCTTTCTTTCCAGAAACATGAGTAGCTATGTTCTCAACTGATTCAGTTCAGAACCCCACCTAGAGATACTAGAGCTTCCACCACCACTGTTTTCTCCCCACATACCCTCCCTAGGTGCTAAGACAGTAGACAGTAGAAAGCTAAAGAGGAAATGTAGAACCACATAGATTTATACAAAACAAATTTATTTTACGCACATCTAATCTCAATGACAGATAAAAGCAGAACTGATTTGCTGTTCTCTTGTACACCTTTCCCCAAAGTGCTTCATATCAACGCTTTTAAAGGTAATATGTTGGCAGGATGTTTTTAAAGGTAACATGTTGATAGGATAATTATTAAAAGTGTAAAAGTAGAGCAAGTATGTAAAAGTAAATCCTGGAGGCTGTCAGAAAGCTGTTCTCCTTCCCAGTCACTCTATTGCAGCACAGACCTTGCTGAGATGAATCCCTGGGCTCAGCTCTTCTGATCAGGAGACATGACTTTCCCAGATGCACCTCCTTACCAACTACACTCCATAGAGAAATCCCAAGGGTCCACAGATCTGAGTAAAAATAAAACACAGAAATCACTGTCTAGGTTCAATACACTCATTTTAGATAAGAGAAAATATGAACTCAAATAGGTAAAATATCTTCAAATATATTCCTGAAAGTTATATCGTAGTCCATTCAGGCTGTTATAACAAACTTTTATAGACTAAGTGACTGAAAAAGGACAGTGATTTATTAATCATGGTTCTGGAGGCTAAGAAGTCCAAGATCAAGTCTCTGTAGAGGGCTGTCTTCTTGCTGTGTCCATGCATGACGAAAGCAATAATCAACCACTCTGGGTGGGATTCCTTTTTTAGAATACCGCGAGTTCCTAAGCACCAGTTCAACTCTTAAAGTCTCCATCTCCAAATAGGCACCCACTGAGGATCAGCTCTCAATTTATGAGAGTTTTTGTAAAGAAACATAATAGGAAATCTATGTATTTGAGAGAGATGAAAGAGACACAGAGACAGAGATTTTAAAAGAATTAGCTAATATGATTGGGAGAACTAGCAACTGTGACGTTGTTATAGCAGGCTGACAGCAGGCTGGAGACCTTGAGAAGAGCTGATGTTGCAATTTAGGTCTGAAGGATGTCTAGGGGGTCTGAATTTTTTCATTTGGGGGACCTCAGTCTTTTTCTCCTAAAGCCTTCAACTGATTGGATGAGATTGACTATCATCATGGAGAGTAGTCTGTTTTATCCAATGTCTACTGATTTACATGTTATTGGCATCTAAAAAGCATCTTCATGGAACCATTTGGTATTTGAACAATCATCTAGGCACCATAGCCTGCCCACTTTCACTCACAAAATTAACCATCACACTGAGTTGCAATTATAGGAAGCATGACTGGGAACTGGAAACTGTTGAACACATAACCTACTGGTAGCAACTTGAAGAGGAGGGAAAGGGAGAAGACAGACAGACACAGGACAATTAATTATATTACAATACAAAATCACAGTAACAGATCCATACAAAAGGCCATGGGAACTGAGAACAGGAAGTGAATAATTTTGCCTGGACAAAAAAGGGGAGATGCATTGGTGCTCAGGATGCCTTCCACTCATCCAGATATTTGGCCCAGAAGAGCAATAGCTCAAGTCAGGGAGAAATTTTAAGAGATGTATGAAGCTCCACCTTGGGGCTCATGTGAAACTTGTTCTAGGCTCAGGTCCAAAATATTTGCAAACTTAAACTCAAAGTCAATTTTATAGTGAAACCTAATATGCGTTGGGATCTGTCTTAGTTTGAGACATTGCCTTTAAAAATCTCTTTCTCCCAGATAGATTTTTATTTTATAAGCATTATATATGCCTATTTATTTGATTAAATGTGCGGAGCTTTTAGAAGGCTGGTTTTAACTGCTTTAGACCATGAGCTATATCCAGTTTTTCCATCTGCAATTTTCATAGTAGAATCTTTGCTTCAGCAAATCACAATGTTTTTGTTGTTGTTTTTGCAGGATTTTGGCAGCTAGATTCACTCTGAGCACTGTGGGCTATCTTTCTTCAGCACACTGAATTAAAGAAACTGTTCTACACCCTGAGGGTTTTCTGGAGTTTCTTTGTTCAGCAAAGAATTCAATCACATTCCTGAAAGTAGATCTATTTCTTTCAAGACTTAGTTTAAATGATCATTGACAAATCAAGCTAGACACTAATTAGCTCCTATTTAATTAATGTATTTTATATGTATTAAAGTGAATATCACAGGAGACACACTGTCAATCTAGATTTCATGAAAGAGTGTTACATATCAAATAACCATTGAATACTGGCAAAAGTTCCTAAGATTCTCTCTCATCCTGAACTATTCTCCTCCACGCCTATCTTCACAGCTGTGCTCTTAGCTGTGGTTGGACCACATTGGCCCACTGTTTCCTAGATCTCTTTAAGGCTTTTCCCATCTTTAGGCCTTTTTACACCTTGTTTCACTGGGTGTGGAAAACTTATTGTCTATTTCTTCCAGGACTTGGATCTCCCCATCTCAAGTCTTCATATCCATTTTGCTGCTTCCATCTTTGGCCATCTCACCTACTGCAGCTCTCTGATCACTCATTTCTTGTCTGTGCTCCACTGCCTTCTATCAAAGCAGGCTCTTTATTTCCTTCAGTGTCTATATCTTAATCTTAAACTATTTTTCTTATTTGATTACCCATATAGTGTTTATTTTCCATACTAGGAAGTTAGCTTCATTGACATAAGAAACTATCTTCACAGCTGTACTCTTAGCAAAATACATATATAAATCAACGCTTGCTGATGAAATGCTGGAAAGAAAACATTGTGTTTCTGACAGTCAAACAAAATGCTATGAAAGTGAAGTTCTTAGAAAACAGTTACATAATAAAATTATTGTTCCTGATTTATTTTACATAAAGTGCCAATAATAAACATCAGACTGCAAAGAAATAGTCCATATCTTTAGACCCTTTGGCCATATCAAGAATGTAAATAAATAAATAATTTTAGGGAAGACAAAAATTAGTGAAGATATTTCTGTAAAGAAAGCTGTTGATTCCCTGCGACACACTCCCTTCTGATTCTCTGCGACACACTCCTTTCATCCCAATCCTAGAGAGGGGGCTCAATAGGATCCCTTTGAAATGTGGAAGACACATACAATGGGAGCTGACTCAGTTCAAGAAATTCAAATTCTGGAGGGCAAAAGGGTGAAAATGATAACTTGGAAAGTTACTTGCATTCTCAGAAACTTTCATTGCTGGAGGTGAAGGCATACTTTTAGGAGCTTAGAAGGGAGTCAAAAACAACTATTCTGAATCATAGTAGAATTCCTCTATGTAGGTAAAGGAATTGCCAGGAGAGCAGTCTTTAAAGATGGACCTCTCTAAAAGATCTAAGAAATTCCAGAAGAGGAAATGTAAGCTTCAAATATCCAGCAAGCCATTAATGAAAGAAAAACAATGAGGATGAGGTAAGAATTGCCTTTAACACAATTGACTTTGTCTTGCTGTCCACTTCTACCCTCCACAGCTCTCATCAACTACCTGCCACATTTTCTTCAGCCTTAGCCAAGATGCATAATATTGGCTAGCAAGATGTAGAGGAGTGAAGCAGGGAGAGAGTCTGATCTCCTAAGGCTCCAAAGGTAGGCAGTGCTTTTTATAAATCATATCTTGGAGGGCGTAGGAAATTCTAATTTTGAGTAGAAATAAAAGCATTTGAGTAATAGCTGAGGTACATTTGCAACTGGAGAAATGTCTACTGACTAAGAAGGAGCAAAAATTCATGGGACCTGGCTAAATTTGTATCAATGCATAGGAGAAGATTATCTCCACTGAATAAGTTTCAAAGCATGAGTTACAGACAGGTATAAGTTATTTTGTTGATTTCATCTAAAGAAGCTGATGTTTGAACAAGTAATTTTGCTATCCCTATTATTCTTTTAGAATTTATGGCATTATTCTCCCTTTCAATCCATTTTCCATGAAGCAGTTATATTTCTTAAAGCTAAAATCAGATTATGACAATCCTCTGCTTAAAAACCTCCAATTACCTTTTAATACTTTTATAATAAAATTTAATCTCCTGACCGTAGCTTATAGGAGCCATGCTTTGGCTCCATTCCAATTCAGTTACCACATTTCCCCTTGTTCACCTATCTCACCCTTATTCTTCAACCACATTACCTTACTTTTCCTTCTTAGAACATATCAGCTAATTCTTACTCTGGAGTTCTGTTTCTACAGCCTGATATGTTCTGGACACAGACATTCTTATGGCTGTTTCCTTAGACACTGAGGTCTTAGCACAGATCTTCTCTCTATAGTGAGGTCTTCACTGACCTTATAATTTAAATTATGTTCTTTATCCCTGCTCCACTGTGGCCTTTTCTGTCATTCTCTGTTGCACAAACGAGTTTTATTTTCTTCATGGCTTATTTTATGTGAGATTATTTATTGATTTGTTTGCTTGTTTTAGTCTAGGGCTTATAATCAGGTCACAAACTGCATGAAAGTAGTGAATAGGTTGATTTTGCTTAACAATGATTCCACTGGGACATAGTACATACATTATAAATTTTGTGTAATAAAGACCGGAAACCCCCCAAAATTTCTTTAAACATTAAATTATATTATAGTTGAATTTATTTTTGTTTTAAAATATTTTGACTGTATTTAAAAAAATATACATGAAACTTATCATTTTCCTGGTGCCACATTTATTTTAAAATTTATGGCATATACATATATATAATATATGTGTATATTATATATATGTATGTGTATATATATATATTAGGGGGAGGGAGTATAGTTAAATTTTGTACTGCTGGAATAGTTTAATTAGTTATATATACACTATACTAAACATCTTGACAAAAATGCAGAAAATAAAATATTGCTTTTTAAAAACATAGTATTAAATATTGAAGTCTTTTCAAATAAAATAGACTTTTGTTCATTCAAAATGGTTTGACAGTAAAAAAAATACCTCCATTTGGAATACTTTGGTACTCCAATATGGAATATTATAATTAAGTGTTATCTTGTAGAATGGACCTGAATATAAATGTCTCTTTTGAAATTAGATATAAAAAATCAATTTAGCACTACATGTAAGGTATTCTGTTGTTTTGATGGCTCTGAGTGTGCTCCAGAATTTTCCTGGACAGCATTAGTCATACTGTGGAATCCCAGGTCCTGGTCTTAAGATCCTTTATGTCCTTCAGTAATATCTAATTCCTACTTTTCACCTTCCAATACGTTAACAGTTCCTACAGGATTTGAAGGGTGGGAGAGTATGAGGGAAAGGAGTCTTGATAGTGACAGAGGAGCAAGGAGGGGAGCACTGACTTCCAGATTTCCTGTCTTCACAATCAAAATGCTGTATCATACTAACAAAATACTCTAGGAATAAAGATAAAAGACTCTCACAGCAGCCTGTGCGACAATTGAACAGTTCTCCAAATGCAGGTGATGAGTTGGATTAAGAAAAATAGAAATTATAAGCAATAATAAGAAATAAAGACAAAGACTCAAACATAGGTGAAAAGCGAGGGGACCCATGGGAGCATCAGCCTAGGTGGGGATCTGATCTCTAACAAAGAGCGAGACTCTGCGAGCTTCATTTTATAGGCAAAAACATCAAAAGTATTTATTGTGAGAAAAGCTTCTTGGAGATAAACAAAAATGAAGCTGTGGGGAAAATAGCCTAATTGGGGGCTTATCAAGTTGCGTGGTATTTCTTCCTCCTCCAGGCAGCTGGTGATTGAATTTAGGGCTATGTGAACCACTAAATTCCGTGAGACACAGAATCCTTTGAGCAGGGCGTCACCAGGTGACTGAGCTGTCTGCAGTCGGAGAGGTACCAACAAGAGTTCTCAGAAGGGCATCCCCTCTGCCTTGAGATGGTTACAACAAACCTGTAATTCATTTGCCACTCCAGACAAAAGACTCGTCATAGAAAAATCTCTGAATAGCTTGATAGAAATTATTTAATTTCAGTGCTCCATCCCTCCTCCAAGCCTGCAAACTTCCAAAGCTTTGGTAATCTGCTGTGTAACTGGAAGGATGAGATCTCCCTGTGCCTAGCAAGGAATCCAGTGGAAATGCTACTAGAGTTCTGACTTGCTCTTCACATTGGTTAAATGCTAATCTCATAAATCATCACATGTTTACAAATTTATTATTTATTTTACTCAAATAATGTGGCAGAAAATCTCATATACTATGGTGCTCTTTATCACTTCATCTTTCTTATTATTTATTTAAGACTTGATCTCATTTTATCTTATATAAAAATGGGAAAAAGATAAGCACCAATCTCTAAGGTGATTTTGCATGAGTTTCAAATGAGATAATGTGAGCAAAAGAGTTGTATTTCTACAGGATATTGTACTTATATTTAGTATATTTATTACTTGTATTGCATTCCCATTTTTAAAAATTTCCCACTAAAAATGAAGTTGTTAGGTGAAAACAAATTAATGTTTTTAGTGATTTACATCTGCCTGAATATTTAACAAGTGGCTGATCAATGTTGCTTGAAATTGAGAAGAGAGAGAGAGAGAAAGAGCGAGAAAGAACAACATAGTGAAAACCATAGTATTTTTATTTTAAATTTCCTAAATCATGGGAAGAAAGATAAAAAATTCAATATTTTGAAAATATTTTAAATGCTTATTGCAAGTTTGTTTCATTTTACTACAATTTGTTGGAGCTTGGGGTTTTAGGCTCTCTATCAGGGCTACACAATTCTTTCTAGGCTACCCTTGCACACCTGCCAAAAGACCCAATGCAATTACTTAACCCAACATTGACCCTGGAGTCTTTTCAAATGTCCAACAAAGAAAATTCTCCCAAACATTTAGTATCCATGCCAGTCTGCTCAGAAATGTTAATAAAAGACCTTCATAAGTTCCCTTTTCTTTTTCCAGGAACTTCACCCCAACAATGAGACAGAAACAAAATAAACTTAGGGGAGATCAGAGGATGCCTTCCCTATAGGAAGAGAGGATTCAGGACATTCATCTGCAAGGAATAAATGGTTGGCAAAATTGAGATATCTCATAATCAGGACTTTCTCAGCTTGAAAGAGAACGACTAAGAGGGATTGGTCTTAAGGGAGTTCGGAGTGAATCAGAAGTATACCATTCAAATGTACCATGAATGGGTAAGGGGAGATGTCCATCATCTCCTTTGGGGGGATTCTTCTTCCTGCTGAGGAGGAGGAGGATGTAAGCTACCTGAGAAATTAAAGTCTAGAATAGTTAGTAAAGAACAGAAGACAAAGACAGAATTATAGTTTTAAAAGGTTGGAGCCCTGATGGATCCAACCCACGCAGGAACTGGGCTAGATAAGAGAAGATGGCTCCCATGGTTTATTTAAGGGGGTACATCAGAGCCAAGGATAAGATTTCAAGGGCAGAGTCTTGCTTCATGACATCTTGTGGTCAGCAGGTTGATTGGCATCTGGGCAGGTCACACCCATCTCAGAGGGGCTGTGCAGCTACAGTAAGTCAGCCCATTTCTGGTGCTCTGTGGGACTTTTGGCAGAGCTGAGGGGAAAGTTTACCTGCATCAGGCAGTCTATCCCTGTCGGGGTGCCATGGGACATTCCTAGTGGCAGACCTATGCCCTCACTGGCTGTGATGTCTATTGTCCACATAAATCCCATGATGGTTCTCTACAAATGGGATACTTCTGCAGATGCTGGAATAGGAAATGATTATGACACAAAGTCAATTTAGACACAAATCCTATTCTTGTAGTGTTCTTTCTTGTGTTAGTTTTATGCATTAGATTGAGAAAACTACTTTATGCCAGGGTGGAATATATAGCAATAATTTTGAATAACCTATGCATGATATGATTTAATGTGATGACCTCTATTCTAGCACAAATTTCTATTTCTTTTTTCCTTTTTCATGGTGTTGTGGATCACTTTCTACCTTGATATCAGTAATTGATAAAAATTCATGTAATCTTGGATATATTTAAATGACTGTAATATACTTTGATTCTACTTTTTTATTTGAAGCAAAGAAAAACTAATAGGTATTAAATATTCCTATGTTTTAAAAGCCTAAGGTGTGTGAGATGAAGACCAATGAGTTGAAGGAATGTAAAAGATAACATGGGGTTGTTTGGTTAGGGTATAATAATGAAAGTAGGAAGATTTTCTGATTTTCAACATTTGAGTTGCAATAAAAGGAGATTTTAATGTGCTTTTTCAGTTTTCAGTAGCAAATAAATTGTATATAGAGTAAATTTTTAAAAAGTTTCTTAGAAAGTTAGTTGAAAACAATTCTACCTATAAGAGGCCATAATGTTTCACAGAAACATAGGTTTATGCTATTACCAGGGCAGGACATAGAAGAAATCTTCCCCAGAAGTAAGTCAAAGCAGAAAACCTGTGGTGTTTAGCCTCTTAAAATTATAGGGAAAAGAGTTTGGTGGAGACATTTGTTACATAATGTTTCTGTTTTTTTGTCAAAATTTATTTCACATTTTGGGATCTGTGAAAGACCAGCTCTCAGTATCCTCTGACACAATCTGGGATACTGTGTCAGATACAGCACAAATGCAGTGCCCCCAAACATTTATTGAAATCTACATAGAATTAAAGGTCTCATAAATTCCTCTGAGTATTATTTAGTGCAGTTAGTCCACTTGTCACTATTATCAAGCAACAGAGGCTGAGCATGGCAGTGCATACCTATAATCCCAGTGGCTCAGGAGCTGAGGTAGGAGGATCACAAGTTCAAGGCCAGCCTCAGCAAAGCAAGGCACTAAGCAACTCAGTGAGACCCTGTCACAAAATAAAAGACAAAATAGGGGTGGGGATGTGGCTCAGTGGTCGAGTGCCCCTAAATTCAATCCCTGGGACCCCCCCAAAACAACAACAAAAACCCAACTATTTATTAAAAGATGTGTTCAGTCAGCTTTTTGTTGCTGTGAGCAAAAATCAGACAAGAACAACTTAGTGTTCTTAAAAGTTTATTTAGGTTCAGAGTTCAGTCTAATGGCTGACACCGTTGCTCTGGATATGAGGTGAGGCAGAACATCATAGTGGAAGGCATGGCAGAGTAGAGCTGCTCAGATCATGGCATTCAGGAAACAGAGAGTAAAACAGGGAGACAGTGTGAGCAAGCATATGAGGACACATGTGAGGAGCCAGGGATAAGACCTATCCCCAGAGGCATGCCCCCAATGATATTGTCTCTATATAAAAATACAAAATAGAGCTGGGTATGTTGCTCAGTGGCCGAGTGCCCTTGAGTTCAATCCCTGGTTCCTCCCCCTTCCCCTCAAAAAAGCTGAAAGAGACAAGGATATCAATTTCAAGGAAGTATAGTAGAGCGGGGGTGGGAAAAAGGCCCATAATATTGCTTATTGAGCATTAGGTATGTTTCTTAGAGGTTACTTTTATGTATTATAAGATAAATATTTCATAGAATAGAAAACTGGCAGTGAGTAACGTGTCCAGGATTGCATAGTTTATTCTATTAGCCACACTGCTGTAATTCTATTAGAGGTGTGGCCCCACTGCTCTATCAAAGATATACCAGAATCTAAGGAACTTCACAGAATAAATTTCTATCAGATCGATTTCTTGTTCATATTTTAGTCTTACATGGTTTGGGAACCCATCCTTTAAAGTGGTGACTCAGAGATCCAAGTTTCTTTCATTGTTTCCACAATACTATGGCTCCAATGTTGGGGTTGTCTATCATAGTTAAAGGTCATAGTTAAAGGGATAGGTAAATAAAGAAGATTGAGGGACAGGGGATATGATCAGCCCTAGAAATGGGGAATACTTCTTCCTTCATATCTTATGTCCATATTTATTGCATGATTCCAATTTAGTATGAAGGACTTAAGGAAATGTAGTCATCCTGTGTGTTCACAAGAGAAAACCAATTAGTAAACATCTGAAAAAAGTCTCTGCCACAGTTAATGAATGACTCAAACAAGATTGGAATCTAGACAGTGTTACAGGGCCCATACATTTAACTACTAAGTGCTTCTTATGAAGAAATATTTATAATGCAATGTGGGAAATGAAACTAAGCAGAGCAATGAACATTAAAGAGCGAAAGAAGGGCATTTGTAGTCACGCGTCCTCATCAATCACTTCTAACACAATGCAGTTTGGCATTTGTTCTTATGAATGAACAAGATGACATGTCAACATTGCACTCTTTTATAATACAGTATTTCTTTGTAAAGAAAAATATATTCCTGTGCTTAACCAATTTCTTTGTTCAGTTTTATTACACTGCTATGTATTGAACCTAAAAGGGGGGATAAAATTTTCACTTGTATGCAACATTAAAACTAACATAAAATTTACATATGTAATGTAAACACATCTTCAAAACCAATAAAATTCAAATTAACATTTACTTAATATGACAGATAAGATTATTTTGATGACACTAAATTGCTACTCCCATGAAGACTCTTAGTTTGTCTGCTATATTGCAGTGCCTTTAACTTTGGCATCACTTAACTGCTGGTTTCCCTCTGTGACTTCCCATTTCCTACCATTTTTTCCTATTTGAGTAAGTGGAAAACATTTGTTCACATAGCATGTTCTAGTACCATTTGACCTTCACTTAGCTTTGGTGTAAAACAGTATTTACATTTTCAGTTGGCCTCTGTCTTGTATTTATTTGCCTGTGACCCTTAAAGTAGAACAGCTTGGAGGAAACTCAGTTGTAAATAGAAGTGCAAACGTAGGCACTAAAATTGTCTAAGAAAGCTTACAAATGTAGTGAAAACTACATTTTAGTATGGAACTTGTGTGTTTATAACAGCACTTGAGGAAACATAGGGACCTGCACACAAATGAACAAGCAATGCCTTAGGGGGTGAACTCTTTAAATTCACGGAAATAGTCTCATGTCTTTGTTTCAAAGAAATAACAGGAAAGTGTCTCCACAGAAGAGTAGGAGCAAGGTACTATTATTCCATCCATGGATGCTATGTGTAATCTCAACCAGCCTGGATTCAATTATTCACTTCCATTTCCTGTCACTTTATTGAAAGTGATTTGTAATATTTTTGATTATTTGATGTAAAATATTTTCTGAAATACCTATGAAAAAGTGAAAATAGATCAGCCAACTCTTTAGGAAGCTCTGGGTCCCAGATGAGACAGAACATCATGGCAGAAGGGTGTGACAGAGGAAAGCTGCTCAGTTCATGAGAAGCAGAGAGTATTTGAGAACAAGAAGCCAGGGATGATATCATCCCCAAGGGCAGATGCTCAGTGACCTGTTTCCTCCAGTCATGCCTTACCTGCTTACAGTTACCACCCATTATTCCATTCAAATTATTAATCTATCAAATGAATTAATCCACTGATGAGGTTACAGCTCTCATAATCCAACCATTTCTACTCTGAACATTTCTGTACTGTTAACACATGTACTTTCTGGGGATGCCTCATCTTCAGACCATAAAATATGTCATATATTCTCAATGAAACAAAAATTCAAACAGAAATGAACATATAAAACAAACACATTTTATTGTTTTCTTATTTACTTTTCTATTTATTTCTTCTTTTTGATATCTTTCCCAACAGCCCATTCTCTCTTATTCCTCTCCTCACTCTTTTCCTCGTTTGCTTCTTCAATACCATTTATTCAGGCATCATCTCACATACAGAGACTCGCACATGCATAAGAAGCATACTTCAGTGACAAGGAGATTGCAGTCTAGTAGGTGACTAGATGAAAATACAATCAGTAAAGTACTAAGGTGATGGGTGTGATGGGTTGAGTACTATAAAAACATAAGGGAGGACACAATGGAAATTGAGAGACTAAAAGAAGATAAGAGAAAGCTGTGGTCTTTAATCTTGAGCCTTTGAGAATATGTAGGCCACTCAGAGGATCCTGGAGACCTAGGGGAGAATGCATTACAGCACACAGAACAGATTTAAGCTATATGCATGAATGGTTCTTCTCTCTCTCTCTCTCTCTTTGTGCTTTGCTTACACTGTCTTTTAAAAAAATTCTTTTTTTAGCTATTTATAGTACCAGGATACACTCTGACATTATCAGCAAGGTATAGAACTCAGTCCACTCCAATTCAATTCCCAGCACTTCCTTCCCATCCCCTCATCCCTTCCCTCCACTCCATCCATCTATCTTTCTTCAATTCCTTTACAATTTAATTTTTTTTAATTAGTAGTTTGTGGATACACCTGATTACTTTTGGTACCAATAGCATTTTCACTAGCATCACCATTTTGACAATATTAATTATGTCATCCAAGAACATGGGAGGTCTCTCCATCATCTAAGGTCTTCCTCTATTTCTTTCTTCAATGTTCTATAGTTTTCATTGTAGAAGTTCTTCACTTCATTTGTTATATTGATTCCTAAGTTTTTTTTTTTAAATGCTGTTGTGAATGGGATAGTTTTCCTAATTTCTTTTTCAGCAGATTCATCATTGGAGTATAGGAACATGATTGAATGTGGATCTTATATCCTGCTACTTTGCTGAATTTATTTATGAGCTCTAAAATTTTTCTGGTGGAGTTTTTAAAGGTCTTCTAAATGTAAGAATCATGTGATAGCAAAGATAATTTGAGCTCATCTTTTCCTATTTGCATTTATTTAATTTCCTTCTCTTGCCTGATCACTCTGGCTAGAGTTTCAATGACTGTGTTGAATAAGAATGATGAAAGTGGGCATCCTTGACTTGTTCCTGTTTTTAGAGAAAATGCTTTTAATTTTTTTCCATTCATTACAATGTTGGCCTTGAGTTATATAGCCTTTACGGTGTTGTGGTAAGTTCCCTCTATCCTTAGTTTTCTAGTGTTTTAAACAGGAATAGATACTATACTCTGTCAAATGCTTTTTCTGTCTCTTTTGAGATTATCATATGATTGTTGTCCTTAAGTATATTTATGTGATGAATTACATTCATATTTTTATGTCGAACCAATGTTGCATCCCTGAGATGAAACTCACTTGATCATAATGTGCTATCTTTTTAATGTGTTTTTTTGTATGCAGTTTGCCAATATTTTATTAAGAATTTTTGCATTTATATTCATCAAAAACATTGGCCAGAAGTTTTCTTTCCTTGATGTGTCTGTCTGGTTTTGTAAAATGAATTTGGCAGTGTTTCCTCCTTCTTTATTTTAAGGAATAATTTTAGGAGGATTGGTATTAGTTCTTCTTTAAAGAACTGGTAGAATTCTACTGACAATCCATCCAGTTCTGGGCTTTTCTTTCTTGGAAAACTTTTGATTGCTGCTTCAATTTCATTACTTGATGTTGATCTGTTTAAGTTTTCTATATATTCATGGTTCAATTTTGGTAGGTTTTATGTCTCTAGGATTTTTTCTATATCTTCAAGATTTTCTAATTTATTGGAATATAAATTTTTAAAAGAGTTTCTGATGATCCTCTGAATTTTAGATGTGTAAGTGGTGATATTTCCTTCTCCATCTTTAATTGTGTTAATTTGAATGTTTCTGTTTTTGTTTTGGTTAGTTTGGTTAGGGGTTTATCAATCTTTTTTGTCCTTACTTAAAAAAAAAAACAACAAACATAACTCTGTTGATCCTTTGTATTATTTTTTTTTCTTCTCAATTTCTTTGATTATGGCTATTATTTTATTTCCTGTCTTCTGCTGATTTTGGTGTCATTTTAAAAAGGATTTGTTTTATGTATGTAGATGCACCATCTTTTGGGGCATAAATATTTAAAAGCATTAATTATATCATGTTATTGTATCATTTCTGTAAGCAGTATGAAGTGACCTTCCAATTAATTTGAAGTCTCTTCCAATTAATTTGGCTTGATGTCCATTATATTCAATATAAGAATAGCTACCTCTGCTTGTTTATGAGATCCATGTGAATGGTATGTCTTTTCCCATCCTTTCACCTTTGATCTGTGGATGCCTTTGCCAGCATATTGTTGGATCTTGCTTGTTAATTCAGTCTGTCAACCTATATCTTTTTATTGAAGAGTTTATACCATTGACATTCAACATTATCATAGACAGATGATCTTTATTTCCTGACATTTAAATTTACTTCTTATGTTTGAATATGATTTGATTATCCTTTAATTGACTATTCTTCTAGTATAATACCTCACTGTGCTGGTTTTCCTTTGCCCTTTTTTATTTCTTCTGCATGAAATATTTCATTGAGCATGTTTTGTAGTATAGACTTTCTGGTTATGAATTATTTTAGCTTGTGTTTATCATGGAAATTTTTTTATTTCATATTCAATTCTGAAGCTTAATTTTGTTGAGCATAGTATTTATGGTTGGTATACATTTATTTCAGAGCTTGGTGTATATTATTCAAAGTCCTCCTGGCTTTTAGGATCTGGCTTGAGAAATCAGCTGAAGTTCAGATTGGTTTACCATTTAATGTGATCAGCTATTTTTCTCTTGCAAGTTCTAAAATTCTATCCTTATTCTATAATCTAGGAATTTTCATTAAAATGTGTCTTTGAGTGGATCTGTTTTGATTTTGCACATTTGAAGTGTTATATGCCTCTTGTGTATGAATATCCACCTCAAACTTAAAGTTTGGAAATTTTTCTAATAACATTTTATTAAATATATTATACATCTCTTCAACTTGTGTTTCAGAGACTTCATCTACCCCCCAAATTCTTAAATTTGGCCTATTAATATTATCCCAGATTTCTTGAATATTCTGGTCATGGTCTCTTAATATCTTTTCTTTGTGATCATCTTTATTTTCAAGATTATATATTTTGTATTTGAGGTCTGGATGTCTATCTTTATAGTAGTCTAATCTATTGCTTGCTTTGATTTTTTTGTTTTCTTTCTGATACTGGTGATTGAACTCAGGAGCACTTGACCACTAAAACACATCCCTAGCTCTATTTTTTTTCACAACTTTTCATTTCTCTGATTGTACACAATATAGAGTTACACCAGATGTGCAGTCAAACATGAACCTAGGGCATTGTTGTCCATTGGATTCCACCATCTTTCCTGCCCTGATGTCCCATTCCCTCCCTTCTCTCCCCTTTGACCAATTTTCTTCATTATTCCCATGCCCCCACCCACATTATGGATCAGCATCCACTTATCAAAGAGAACATTCGGCTTTTGGTTTTCTGGGATTGGCTTACTTCACTTAGCATGATGTTCTTCAACTCCATGTACCTGCAAATGCCATGATTTTATTCTCTTTTAATGCTGAGTAATATTCCATTATTTATATATACCACAGGTTTTTATCCATTCATCTATTGAAGGGCATCTAGGTTGGTTCCACAGGTTAGCTATTGTGAATTGAGTTGTTATAAACATTGAAGTGCCCAGCCCTATTTTGTATTTTATTTAAATAAAATACAGCAGCCTCACTTTTGCTGAGGCTGGCTTGAACTTGCAATCTTCTGGTCTCAGCCTCCAGAGCTGCTGGGATTACAGGCATGCACTACCACACCCAGCTCTATTGAATTTTTAATTTGGATTATTGAGTCATTTCCAGGATTTCCATTTTTTTCTGGTATCTCTATCTCTTAATTGAAGTGGTCTTTTATTTCCTGTATCTTCTAATTTCACTTCTTACATCTTTTTTCAGTTCATAGAAGATTTTAAATATGAACTTTCTAAATTCTTTCTCTGACATTTCCTTGACTATGGTGTTGATGGAATCAGTTGTTGAAACTTTAAGCTCTGCTTATAGCAATATAAAGCTTTCCCAGCTTGCATCTCTACATTTTTCAGTTTCTTCCACAAATTCCAAAAAGTTCCAAAAGTTTATGAACCATGTGATCAGGTTAGTCACAGCAACAACCCCACTTCTCAGTACCAATTTCATTTTTAGTTGGCTTTTTTGATGACTAAAGTTCTGACAAGAATAATTTTAGGAAGAAAAGTTTATTTGGGGGCTCACAGTTTCAGAGGTCTTATTCTATATAAGGCCAACTCCATTCTTTGGCCCAAGGTGAGGCAGAACATCATGGTGGAAGAGTGTGGTGGAGAAATGCAGGTCAGATCATGGATACCAAGAAGCATAGAGAGTCTCTGCTCACCACACACAAAGCATACCCCAAAAGTATACCCCCAGTGACTTACGTCCTCCAGCAACATCCTACCTTCTTATATTTAACATCCAGCTAATCCCTATCAGGGCATTAATACATTTAATTCTCATAACCCATTCAGTTTACCTTGAAACTTAGTTGCATTGTCTCACACATGAGCTTTTGGGAGACACCACATGTCTAAACCATAATAGATGAAAGACATTTGAATGTGGTGAAGGTACAATGTTGGCTATTAGGGTAACCACTATTATTGAAGTTAAAGAGTTATTTATATGTTCAAAGTTGACTTTGAGGCAGGAGAAATGGTTGAAATTGGACATGCAGGAAACTTGTGCTCCTTCAAGGTCAAGTTTCTATTCAGTAGGACTGAGAAACTACAGACACAAACTAGGTCCCATACAGGTTAGGCTGACTCCTGTGTAATTAGAAAAACTGATAGTAAGAAATGTGTTATCTGTTACACTGGATCCTGGTCAAAACAAGGGGGTGCAGTAACATGATTGAACAAAACAGCAGTGAAGAGTTTGTAGACACTAAATACCTTACCCAGGATTGGGTAGAATTCTAGCTCCCTTAACTCTAGATTCATATAAACTCCATAGACAATAGCCACTCTTTGGTATCACTTTCCCTTTGGGAGGTGAACTTTCTATTACTCTAATAAATCCAGTAACTTTGCTCTCACTCTTGTTTCTGTGGATTTCATTCTTTGAATCCATGAGACAAAAAATCCAACCCACACTCTATGCTACATTAGAGTTATTTATACTAAACCATGCCAAGGTGAAGAAAATTCTTATTGAATCTTGGTTTGGATTTTATTGGGGCTTAGACATTTAGCAGATATACATCATTCTTTGGTTGTGGATCCCTCCAGTGTTGCTGGGCCTACTACCCTATTTGCTATGTTCTGTTCTCCCACCAGTCTGTTCTGGTTTGTCAGGTCAGAACCCTGCAGCTGACTGCTCAGAGAGTTCAGTATTGTGAGTTGGTTGTTTCTATTGTGTGTGCACAAGTTCAGGATGCAGGAGGATTGCTTGAAAAACTTTAGTGGCTAAGGAAAGAAGATGGCTTGAAGATGAAGCCAGTACTAAAAAGGCACTAGGAACACAAGAAAGCATGGAGGGCTTTCATATCACTTGGGCTATAGATAAAACTACATCAAGACTATTCCGTTTCATGAGCCATTAAATTGCTTTTACTTTTTTCATTGACTACATTTGAGAGGACTTTTCCTTATTGGTTACATAAAGCCTTCTAAGTGAAGTTTATTTCACTTTATATTCTGGGTAAAACAGTACAAAGAGATTCCTATGTATAGGTGAGATAATCTATGAACTATGAAAGCAAGAGTCAAGACAGAATGTGTGCAGAGAGGAAGGACACACATGGAAATATGAAAAACTAGATTCTCAAACTTGGCAACTGGTGATGATCATATTATTCACTATGTGTAACTTTATTATTCATTAGTATTGGAAATTTTAGGAACAATTACATTTGATTCTATTCTTATACAGTTATCTATATTTCTTTGTTTTATATAGTTATCATAGAATTAGTTAAAATAAATATTTCTGGAATTCAAAGACCATACATATATCTTTTTAAAACATCACATCACCAGAAATATTGAACATTTAATAAATGTTGTTTACTAACTACATCTTATCTTATGGAGAGACATGTTTATTTCTTAATTTTCCAATATTTCTATGATTTATATCCTTTTGAAAATTATATACAAACCTAAAATGCTTCAGTGAAAAAATGGATAATAAATTGGCAAATTAAATCAATAACCTCTATCTGGCATAATTTCTAAAGAAGGAGACTAAGAAAAATGATAAAACTAAATTTTTGTGTTCAAAAGTTAATGCATTAAGTAGGACTTAAAATAGATAAATTTTAGGCTGATGATATTTTCTAGTTTCCTTCTTATGCTGATGAAAGTATGAATAGCACTCTTTAATTCTTAATAATGTTCCATTTTGAATGATAACCTACATTTCCCAGTAGTTATTCAAGTATTTTCCAAACCTTGATAGTGATCTAAATTACATGAAAATAGTAGTTCTTAAAATTATAAAATGTTTCAAACATATAATAAATAATAGAAAAAAACCCTGGAAATCTGCATATTCACAATCAAAATTTGAGAAACTTAAGTTGAAAAGTTCACATTTGCCATGTCTTCTTAAAACTGTTCTTTTTAAGAAAAAATGATATTACAATTGGAATTAGTGAACTCCTTACCCTAATCTAGTCATTTTCCCTTGATCTCCAGAGCTAACCATTAAAATATTGGCAAATGTTCTGACTATGCATACATTAATATTTTGATTACATGTATATTAAAGAGTTAGACTGAGATAATTTGTACAGCTTAATACCATTTATGTAAGATTTACTAGAGCATAAAACAACAACATATTTTATGGGGAGCATTTAAAAATATGGATTTCTGAACATATCTCCAGTGCATTAACTCAAAATATTTTGGGGTTGGGCCAGGAATATGTGTTATGCCACCAAATGATTTTGATATTTGAATAGCCTTGTGAAATTGAATTATTACAATATCTCAAACTAATTTACAACATTTATATAGATTTAAAATATCTGATTTTAAGGGTCAGTGATTCAATATTCAATATGGGCAGTAAACATCCCAGGATAAAATCTGACAAGCTAAACAAGTCATTTTTCTACTGATCTTTTAAAAGATAGCATAGTATGTTTTCCTTTTATGATATCAGTGTAATTGTTTTATACTGGTTTTTCTATGTGAGAGAACTATGGAATTTATATATGTTATTTCAATTCATAAATGAAAGTGGGCCAATTTAATTGTATGGTCATTGACATAAAACAATGTATTAAAAATTAAACTTTGGAAACAATTATGTGAATAAAAATAATGGTGATATATTATTGAGTTTTAAGAATGACCAAAAATATTTTGGAAAACATTAATGTGTTCAGAGAGAATGTGTAGAAAAAAATACGCTCTTATTGTACTGAATAACAAAAGGATAGTATGGGAAACAACACTGGGTTTTGAGAGTAGAAATGATTAAAGTAGAATAAAAAGGTATAAACCTAAAGAAATTGCTGATTCCTGATATGCACAGAGAAGTATCTAGTTTCAAACAAGTTTACGAAACTTCTTAAAATCTTTAATGAATTCTATGTTTGAGTTCCTCAATCATCCAGTGTTTGGTCTTTCTTTAACCAAAACCAACGGACCTAGTATTCTCTGATCGCATGAGTGTTTATACAATTTTCCTTAAGGCCTAAAAGCAAATTGTGGATTTATTTCATACAATGATACTTATGATAGAAAACAACTTAAAAAACAGTGAGACTGCCAGAAATTTTCCAGTGACATGTCTTTAATTTTTATGTGTGTATTTGTATGAGACTTCATTGACAAATCCACATCACCATGCTTTGTAAGTCAAGCATCAGTTGGAGTTAACAAGAAAGACATTCAGACTTTCATCAAAAGATCCAAGGATGTCACTCTGTTTCTGAAAGTTACCATGAATTTGGCACCTTATATTTTTAATCAATCTTTTAGAATCTCATGATAATAAAATGGGAATAATAAAATGAATATTATAATTTGAGAAGAAATTGTGTTAGCAAAAGCTATCAAATAAATCACCCACTAAGGGAGACAATAGAGAAGATTTTGGCTGCCCCAGTTGGATAAAAATAAGCTTTCACAATGAGACAATCAAGGCTAGAGTACATAACAGCTTGTGCATTAGGAGCAATGACACCAATTAATGATAATAGAAGCATATGGAATTATACAATGTTGCTGCTACCCATGCTTAGAACATTGGTAACATTAGTATGCCTATTTATTAAAGGTCTAGAATGAAAAAGTGAAAAGAAATATAGACAAAGCTTCTTTATTAAAGGTAAGTTAGATTATAATTGAGAATCATCTTTAAAAAATGTTTTAGTAGAAAAAGGGTGGTTTTACATTTATCTTTATTATACAGATGGTTTTCAGTTGTGGACTTGTGAAAGTTTTAACCTGTATCTACAGGAAACACTGGAAATTTAGAATTAAATAAGACAGGTGAGACTCCTGCAGCTATAGTATTTCACAATAAATTCAATGAAGGAGAATTACAGGATGCTATGTGAACATGTATATTTATGAAAATTACTTAACCTAAGTTGAGGATCAGTAAATGTTTGCCCATTAGAGAGGTCTAATTAAGAATTAAAGGAGAGGTAAAAGTTAATTCTGAAGAAAGGTGAGAATTAAAGTTTTTGGAAAAATTAATAGCATGTGCAGATATCTACAGTAACGGTAGTGTGTTTAAATACCTAAAAGAAGTTTGCTTTGATGGAATTCTAAAGATGAGGAATGAGAGTGGTGAGAAACATAGGTGGCAAATCATGTATTAATGCCTGGATTTTATTATGAGAACTGGGAGTAGTTTCTGAAGGCTAGGCATGCTCCTACTGAGGTTCTAGAGAGATTGCTTGGATTAATTGTGAAGAATGGATTTTAGGAAGGAACAAAGTAAGTCAAGGTAAACTTTCAGTGATTCTGCTGAGGCTAGACAAGTGTAGTAACACATGAAAGAAGTAGGCAGCCTTGAGGATTTCAGGAAGAGTACTGACAGAACTTGGTAATTAAGTGAGTAACATTGATGGTAAGAGAATAACACGAATAATACCCACGTTGACTACAGTGTGGGTAAGTAGAAATATAGTATTTTGTTGTTCTTGAATGAAGTGGTAATCACTGAGGCAGTGATTATGGGAGAATGTAAAAAGTTTCCAATAGTATTTAGGTAATTGCATGTACAGATATGCTGTTCATGGGATTTCCTTAAACCTAGGTTATCTTTTTGAAAGTCACTAATGTTTAGGTATTAACTATAATTATAAGAGTGAATGAGATCACTTAATGAATAGAAAAAAAAGACATAAATGGATATTCTATTTCCATAATTTAGAGAAGGAGGGGTTAGTTACTCTGCACGGAGAGAAGCAGAGTAGCATCAACTACATCAGCTCAGTCTGTAATAAAATAATGGAATATGATACCAAAGTCATCAAGTATCATATTTTAAAAATTTGATCCATACCCTCAATTTTTAAATATAAGCGGTTAAATGTTCTAATGAAAAATTTTGACCACTGAGATTTTTATATTTTTCTTCTTACATATCCATAATAATATAAGATAAGAATTGGAATTTTTATTGTTTATTCTTAACAGTTTTACTGAAACTTCATAAAATATGTGAATTTTAAGTCATCATTCTTCAGTAATGTGTAGTTTTAGAAATTTTTAAATAATTTCCCAAGAATATTCTGTCGTGCTTTTTTTTCTTTCTAAATCTGAGTAGTAATCACACTGTAAGGAAATACATTGGGCCTTTGAATGAATGTCCCAGTTCGTGAAATACATTGTGTCTGAAGATAAAATCAACTTGAGCATAAAAAAAAAGAATAAGAAGAATAAAAGTAAACTTTTTCAAAGTGTTTTAAAATTATAGTTCATACTATGGGCTTATATTTTCACTTTATCTTTTGAAATATTCAGTGTGGTTGATAACAAACCACAAATGCTATACTGCATCAGAGCCTAAATCAAATGAATTATTATTTCTATTAGCTAGGAATTTTCTTTTCTATTAGCATGGAGTTTTCATTTCTTGTCAGTATATAATAGGGAAAAAAAGACAGTTGTATTTTCAGATTTTCACAACAACAAGCACTAGAACTGGTCTGTGAGACTAATGAGATTCTGACAAATATTTTCACTGAAAATTAAAGGTTTTGATTTGCTCTTTAGAACAGACTATATTTTTATTACTTTCAATATATTTAGATAAAAGTATTCTGTACTGTTCCTTGCCGAAAGCATTAGTATAGTCAATAAGAGATCATATAATCATGTTTAGACCCAATAAAGTTATTATACTTCTTTTCTTGGCATATAAATTAGGGCAGACATCCATTCTAGCTTACAAAAGCAAAAATAAACTGCAAAATCCCAATGGCTAATCATTTCTTATGTAAAGTTTGATACAAGTGAGCAACATTTCTTTGTTGTAGACTATACCACCTAGAACACATGACACCTGGGGATGATGTAATAAGAAAGAGGAACTTCTGTGGTGAGCTACCTTGGTCAGGAATGATCATTACCTCAGCTTATGGTCAATGGATCAGAACAGGTTAAATAGCTGCAACCTTATTACAGAATAGACTGGGGAAAGCAGGAAAGCCTAAAATATCTTGCTACACACTAACTGCTTCTGCTACACTAAAGTGGTCCATAGAGCTGGAGGATTAGTTGAAGCAACAAGATTCTAAAAAGCCTGGCACTAGAAAGATTCGAGCAACTAGAGATTTTGGGAAAAGAAACTAAATCCTTGGAAGGAGCATAATGTTTTTATTTTTCTTTCTGACTCTTGCTTATTTGGATCATATGCCGTGTGGTTTGTTATTGTTTATTTTCAATTGTGTAGTTTTTTTTAAAACTGATTTGTAGGGACTCTATATATTCTGGATTTGAATATTTAAAATTGTGTTGTTTTATAAATATTTTGTTCTACAGGTTGTCTCTTCACTTTGTTTCATTTCTTGTGCAGATGTTTGATGCAATCCCATTCATTTATTTTTCGCTTTTCTTTGATGCTTGTACTTTTACTCTCATATCTGAAAAATCATCACCAAGACCAATGCCAAGAAACTTTATTCTTATATTTGTAGAACTTATATTTGTATAACTTCAAGGAGTTATACAAATGTCAGGTCTTACATTTAAGTCTTTTATCCATTTTGAGTTTTTTATATAGTATAAGTGTCCAAATTTATTATTCTTTGCATGGATATACAATTTTACCAGTTCCATTTCATAAAGAGATGTGCGTAAGTGTGTGTGTGTGTGTGTGTGTGTGTGTATAAGAGGATAATGTCCAAAATATATAAGAAACACAACTTAATAGCAAGAAAACAATAATCCTATTGAAAAAGTGGGCATAAACCCCAAAGAGGCATTTCTCAAAAGATGATATAAAAATATCCAGCAGGTATATGAAAAATGCTAAACATCTAATAACCACAGAAATGCAAATCAAAACCACAATAAAATATCATCTCATGTCTTTTTCTTTTCTTTCTTTTTTTTGGTACCAGGAATTGAACTCAGGAGCACTTGACCACTGAGCCACATCCCCACCCCTATTTTGTATTTTTATTTAGAGACAAAGTCTCATTTAATTGCCTAGCACCTCACCGTTGGTGAAGCTGGCTTTGAACTCATGATCCTCCTGCCTCAGCCTTGTTCCGCTTCATGTCTGTTGGGATGGTTATTGTCAGAAAATCAAGAGATGACTAGTGTTGGTCAGTTTGTGGGAAAAGATAACTCCTGAACACTATTAGTAGGAATGTACATTACTAAAGTCATTATGGAGAACAGTACAGAGATCATTCAAAAAAAATTAAAAATAGAACTACCATCATATAATCCAATAATTCTACTTCTGGATACATATTCAAAGCAAATAAAATCAGTATATCAAAGAGATATTGGCACTCCTGTGTTTACTGCAGCATTGTTTATACTAGTCCAGATGTGGAGTCCACCTTTAAGTGTCCATTGATGGATGAATAGATTAAAAATCTGGTTTTTGCACATGTACAAAAACACACATAATCTGTTGTGATTAGTAAGAACGAATGAATCTGTAGAACTTAACTAAGAATGAACATCTTTAAAAATTTAAGTATACTAATATATGACAGTGTACTTACTAATTCTAAAATCTTCTTTTATTTCTTCCAGTAAGTTGTGCACTTTTATAAGTAAGAGATGAAGCTCAGTGTTACAGCATTTGCCTAGCATGCACAAGACTCAAGCACCACAAAATAACTAAACAAGCAAATATAAATAAAACATGTTACAGTTTTTTCAGAGGTCATATATATTTTATGCTTTATTTATTCATGAATGTTCAGCTTTTTATGCTATTTAAAAATTTTCCAAATAATTTTATAACAACTTTTTGCTAGTATATGTAAATAAAGTTGATTTTTATATTGTATCTTAATATTATTAAAATTTTCTTTTTCAGCTTTTAGTCTATTTTGTTCTTATTGTTATAATTTCAGAAGATGGATGTGTTTCACTATTTCCCAGTCTTTCCTCTTTCCTCAAATATGTTTTTAAAGTTATGAGTATTCTTTTATGTTCTACTTTAATGCATACTATAAGTTTCAATATGAGTATTTTTATTTTTAATAGCTTCAAATTGTGATTTTAATTTTCAATTAAAACTTTCAAATATTTGGGGAAATTTTTATTTACTTTTTGGTTATTGATTTCTAGAATAGATATCATTATGTTCAGAGAATAAACTATGTGCTTGAGTCCTTGAAAATTTTTGAGTTGTTTTGTAATTCAATATATAGACAATTTTATAAAAAGCTTTCATGTGTGCTTTCAAAGCAGATATATTCTATGATTGTTCCATTATCACATTTTTCAGCTGTTCTGCTTGTTTGTAGTTCTGTTACTTCCCATTATGACTATGGAGTTTTTAATCAATCACTTTAGTCCTGTCAATCTTTTTGTAGATGCTGGCTTCTTGTAATAACCTTACATGATGTAAGGAGTGAACTAACTCTCTTGGACTCATCACCTCCCAAAGGCCCATCACATTGAAAACTATATTTGGTAGCATAAATGGCTATGTTCACAAAATCAGAAGTGTCAATTAAAAACTCAAGAGTGTCAAAAATAAAACTCTATTCTTAGAAAAATCAATGTTTTACATAAATGTGTATATATGTAATATATACAATTATTTATACTTGAATTTTTCAATTTCTGTATATTTCTACAATTTACATGCATTTGTCAGATGTTTTGTTAGTGATGTGATATTAAGAGATAAATTAGTATGAGCTGTTTGTTTTCTCCATTAAAATCATCCATAGAGAAACTATAATAATGTAAAAGATACAAAGATTCTGGGAATAAAAACATACCACAGAAATAGCAATTATGATAAATACTCAGAGAGATTAAATACTAACATGAAGTTTATAGAAAGAAGTTGATATTGGCCTTGATGGGGGAAATGAGTGGAGGGGACCCTCTTGGAGTTATGATTTTTGTGTTCTTTTCTCCCCTGTTCCCACAATTTTTTTGAGATAGTGTGCCTGTGCTGTCACTAACAGATTCTATCACTGGATCAGGTGACCAAATGCAATATCAGAACTCCTCAAAAGTCCTGAAGTTGTACATTGTAGATGAGAATAGTGCAGACACAAAGGTATCCCTAGGGCATTGAGTTCTCCACTTTTCTCCCTCCAGATCCATATTATTGGTCTACTTAATACCTAAGGAGACTACTTCTTTCTGAGATTGCTTTTAGTAAGCATTAAATGATAAATGTTTGAATGTAGGAATTGCCTCTGGTGTGCCAAACAGAGAATGATCAATAATATTATCCAAGGCCTGAGGCTATCAGCTCTGAACTCACCTCTATTTCTAAATTTCTCAGTACTGATACACACTGGGTCTGGCCTTTTGTGCCTTCCTAATACATATTATGAGACAAAACAATCCATACCCTGGAAAGTATGTCTTCACAAGTCAAAATAACCAGACATCCATGGTGTATACCACATTCAGGAGAAAGATGGCAAGCCATTGGATCCTTATACTTCCTTAAAAAGAATTTTTTGAATAAAGCATGCATGATACTATTTACTTAGAGGATCATTCTTGTTTTTTATTTTGTTTTGTTTTGTTTGTGTTTGTGTTGCAGTATAACTTCAGTGTTATACAGTTCTGCTACATAATGATATTTTGGTCAACAATGGACTGCATATAGTAAATTACAATGGAGCTGAAAGATTTCTATCTCCTACTGACCTTCTGGGTCTGCTGGCACAATACATCACTCATGTGTTTTTGGTGATGCCTGTATAAACAAATCTACTACACAGTCTATCATAGAAAAGTATAGCAATACAATTATGTACAATTATTATAATTGATAATGGAGGACCATGTGAATAGTTTGTGTATTTACTGAACTAAATTGTTATTTTATTTTGAAGTGTATTCCTTTTCTTATGTACAAAAGTTTACTGTAAAACAGTATCCTGTGTTATGTTGGCAGCTACTTTATACAACTCATGTTTACCATGTGTGATGATTTTACCAAGAGGCTATGTCAAGTGCTTGACCTATACCATCTAGGTTTGTAGAATTACAGTATGCTGTCCACATAATGATGAAAGTGCCTAATACTTCATGTTTCAAAAAGTATTCTCTGTTGTTATGCAACGCATGACTGAGTTTGCTGTAGGGTAGAACACTAGAGAGCAGAATGTGTAAAAGAGGAGTCACACCAATTTGATTAGAGTGAAACATTGCTGAAGGTATGCCTTCATATCACTGTTTTCACAAAACTCTGTGCGTAGGTGACAAAAGCAGTTGCCATGTATGGAATGTATTATATCAGGCACTGTACTAAGAAAAAGGTATGAGTTATTTTAATTCTTAGTTAAGTGTTATCTGTTCAAATGAAGAATCTGCATCTCAGAAAGTTAAGTGGCTTATCTAAATCCAACTCAGGAAGAGAAGAATTTCTTCCTTTTTAATCTGGCCAAAGATATCCTTGGCGGGAAACATACTATTGTCTTAAACTAAAAACAAGCTTTTGTATTCAGAGGAAAGTATTATTTTATTGATCTTTGGCAGTGATGGAAAATGGATTCAGTAAATTTGTGCTTATAAAACAAAACTCTTGAAGTGCATAAACTTTACTATGGCACGTATTCTTCATTGCTAAACCTCTAACCTCATCTGTGGCTGTATGTTTCACTCTTGTTTTTTGTTTTTTTTCACTCTTTTTTTTCCCCCACTCGTTTCACTCTATAGGTTTTATTCTTGTTTTAACTTGTGTCCACTGCAGAATTGAATTTTTCTGGGTCCTGTATCCCGCTGAAGACAAGTCATTTATAGTTTGTTCATAGAGGTTCAAAATTTCCATTACTCAGCCTAATGCTTGGGGCTCAACATTGACGATGGGGATGAGGGGAAAGTACCAACAAAACGATATAAAAATTGGAATAGAGTTGGATAATAACTTTACACTTCATCCCTCTGGCTACTCTAAGTGATAAAGGTGGACCTTAGGAACCAGGATGAGTTCTCATCTATCTTAATACTCTTTGACAGCATAATATGTGCTTCTCCAGGCTATATACTCCTTATATTACCAAAAGTTGATTTCATGCCTGAGGTAAGCATAGTGAACAAAAGCAAAATTACTATGTTGCTGGTTTCATATATTTTATTTAAACAAATGTAATTGTAATTCTTAGTGCCACCAAAATAAATTTGAGAAGTTTAAGCTGGCCTTTATAAACTTAGATTGTTTTTTTCAACTTCTATATGCAATTGCAGTAGCTGTCTCAAGGTGGAAGTCGACTATAATAATATGCTACAGACCACTCCCAGCTGTTCATAATTACTGTGTGAGTTTTGTCAAAATTCTCATGATGTTGGCCTCTCTGAAATTAAACTTTGTCTAAAGGTAACATCTCAATCATGCTAGCATCTGTTAGGAAACTTATGGGAAAAGAAAAAAATGTAAATTGGGAAGTACTGAAATATTAATCTTAGACATCCAAAAGTTTTGCAGAGAAATCTCAGAAGACTGCCTCCTATAACACTTTTATTCTGTCATCTCAGAGGTTTATTTGTTCAACTTCAGAATTCAATGGATAACTTTTTGGTAAACATCCTCTAGCAGTTAATGTTTGTGAAACAAAAACCTTATCATTCTCATTGCTTTATTTTAGTGCCAGAAAGATACAAAATGTTATTATAATAATCTGCCTTTGCTTTGGAATCAAGTTTTTGCATACATGTTATCATATGAGTTGTTAGTAACAGCTAAAAATATGATTATATTTAACTGTTGTCAACTATGTATTATCTTGTAGTTTTACTAATGTTCTGGTTTTTATGTATATGTGATATAACATTCTCAAGCACACCATCGACAAGTGTTCCTAATTTCATTGATGAGATTGTTTTAATAAAAGTCACAAGGTAATATTAACTGAGAGCTCTCTATCTCAGTAGCCCAAGTTGTGGAGCCGGCTGATTAGATTATATTAGATATAATATGGTTTGGGAACAAAAATCTTACATGGAAGGAAAGTTAAAAATATGTAACTGAGGGTGGAAGTTCTCTCTCTACCCATGTAACAAAGAGTCCCAGTGGTAGAGAAAAGACCTGAGTAAGGATCATGTTCATCCTACAGGTGTCACAGGGGGCTAAATCTACCTCTAATTTTGGCCTATTCAGAATTCTAAGGAAGTAATTTGCTTTGGAGCTAAGACTGCTAATTTAAATAGATGATATAACTATGAGGGAAAAATGTATGAAAATCAGATTGTTACAGTCCTATTTTAATAATCTAGTAATTTCTGGTCTAAACCATAACATTGACTACCACTGGCAGCAAAGAAGAAAGGGAGAGAAAAAATATGTATTTATTCTATATACTACTGGAATTTGTACTGATTATAATGTTTATAATTGTCATTAAGATATATGTATGCATGTATGAATGTGTGTGTTTAATTGAGGTAAAAGATAAATTAACTGCTTCACTAAAAAGACTAAATTTGGAATAGCAACTTCAAGGCCTCTCCTTCCTTCCCTTAAGCCAAAGTTTAATGAGGGACAAAACAGAATTTTCTACCTATGCACCTTTCAGATCTTTGTTGGTGGCCCAAATCATTGCACTTCTGCTAAAAATGAGGTATTAGGTTTTTTTGCATACATTGGCAAAAAGGTATAGTTTCAGAAGTTTTCATTTCCCTTTTCTTTTAAAATAACCTTTACTTTATGGCTAAGCTAGTGAACCAATATGATAACATCGCCAACCAGTAAAGAACATCTCAGACCAAACCCTTTATTATTTGACCCTTAAAAATTCCTACTGTCACTACTGGATCATAGATCCTGAAATTATATGGCCAGAGATTAAGCATTCGTTTAAATACTGGTAGACAGAATGACTTCCCATCAAAGTACCAATGTCTTAGTCTCTAGAACCTGTGAACATGTTAGAGAATGAAGGCTGCAGATAAGTTTGTTAGTCATCTCACCTTAAAAGGGGAAGATTATATTGGATTATCCAGGGGACACACTGTAATTACAAGGGTCCTTAAAAGTGGAAAAGGGAGGCAATGATTGCTTCAGAGTGTTACAATGTGAAAAAGATATTACCAGTCATTGCTGGCATTGAAGAAGGAAGCAGTCCCAGAACCAGCAAGTGCCAGCAGCCACTAGAAACTGGACAAAGCAAAATGCAGATTCTGCCCTAATATTAGCCTTCAGAGAGAAATGCAGACTCGCCAACATCTTTGTTTTAGTGCAGTAAGATTCATTTTGTACTCCTGACTCACAGAATTATGTTTGTATAATTTGTTAACAACAGTAATAGGAACTAAGGGAGTTGTCAATCAAACCCTGAAAAGTCTGAATATTTCTCTATCCATGGTACACAGTTATGTTGGTTAATTGCAGCTAGTTCTTTTGTGAAATAAAGAACTTACAATATTGTTTGTTTCTTTTTCAGGAGTATCCATTGTTTTCTTCATTCAAAGAGTCCTGGCTCTATGAACTGATTTAGATACTCCAGTTTTGTATTCTGATGGTTGAGGTCAGGCCTTGTTCATCAGAACTATAGATTTTGCATATATACAGAAATTATAAGACCTTTGTGGGATTCCTATCTAGGTGCATTTCAGGAACTACCAAATATGCCTGCAATGTCAACAAATTCTAATCAAGACTTTGTCCTTGCTGTCTGCTATAGTGCTAGCACCCACATCACTTTGACAGTGAAGTGCTGTTATTTGGTATCATCTCTGGATTCCATGATCTCTTTGGAAACCATTTCAATGACAATATCTTTAACCATCAGACATGGCTTACACCATACAGCTACTATGGTGCTTTTTAAGAATGCCAGAGAATGCTTTTTAAGAATTCCTCACTTTGTGAAGCAAAATCTTATGTACCTTCTGTGAAGACAGGATTAGGGACTATTTGTAGACACTGTTCATGATAAATCTACTCTATTCTATATCACAAGTCTTTAGTACAAAATTTTAGGCACCAGAGTTTCATTGACAATAAACCCCCTCCAAAGTGTGAATTAACCATCCAAACAAGATGAAGTCCTACCTCTTGAGCTTGTAAATAGAATCTAGTCTATTTAAAAACAACCTGCCTCTCTAACATTTTTGAAGTTTTTTGTTTCTCTAAGTAAATTATCACAACAGTTCCTTTGTTTGCCAAAGCTTTTATTTAAGTCATTTAATACTATGTGTCCACAGGATTAATGAAGTTAAATATATTTTGCTTCTCATTGGTAAATAATCTCATCTTCTAATGATAACTGGATGCTAATTGTCTTAAAACTTCAGTAAAATCAGAAAAATAACTCCAAATTTTTCATTGCTTGATGATTTGTAGTTAACCACTTTTGTTCTAATTGCCTTCTTGGTCAGTGTTTTTACTTGCAGACAACTTTATCAACTTTTGCTAGTTGTGTAGGTAGAAGTTTATCAGAAATTGTGAGTTACATGAAAGAATTTGTGGATCAGGAAACCAAATTTTCATGCTGTACAAACAGGAGCAATATGGACATGAGAAAACATCCAAGCATCATGTACTATTTCATATATAACTATTTGTCAATACATATCATAATGGTTTTGATTTATTGTTAAAATGCCATTTCAATATGAAATGCCATATTATAATCAATGAGGACGTAGCAGTGGCTAATCCCAATGAAATCAACTATAGTGAAATAGATGCAGTGTCTTTCATTCACTCTTTAAACCAATTGGGGAGCTTTATCCTTTTTATAATATGATTGGTCCTATTGGACAGAAACTTCCTGGAGATAATGATGTAAGTTCAGGACAAAACATAAAACAACAAAAAATAAGAACAAAACACAAACTAATAAACAACAGTAACACCTGAAGACACTATGGAGTGAAAAAGGCAGACAGATTCAAATGGGGATTTGTATTGAGGAAAAGTTAACACAGGGTACATTTCTCATTTTTAATTCTGTAGCCTTGCAAAGCCTCAGTCAGTATCATGTGGGATAACTAAATCTCTCATAGGAAACATGGTTTTTCTAGGCTGAAAAACAACAAGAATTTGTGGCAAACTCAGGCAATGGAAACAATAAAGGGAAGAATTCTCAGGGAAAAAAAGAAAAATATGGAGTAGAAGCACAAATTCCATGTCTAGATTCTAAATATCAGCATGAGAATCTGTGCATGAGCTGGATAGATTCAAAGTAGCTCAGTTGAACATAAATGAAATAAACTGAGTTTTGAGCTGTTTCTCAATAGTCAGTTTGTAGTTGGAGTCTAATCAATTACCTTTTCAAACAAAAAACATACCAGTGTTCTTCAGAGGAATATTACAAACAGAACTTTAATGTCCAGATCACAATATGAAATTATTCATCCTATGAATCTCCTGGAAAATATGACTCAATCTCAAAAAAAATTAATAAGAACAAATCCTGATATGAGTTAGATGTTAGAATCAACAAAGATTTTTAAGGAAGCATTTCATGTGATCAATAATGAAATCATGATCACAAAAAATAAAAAGTTATACATTTTAGTAGATATATAAGATCCAGAAAAATGAAATTCTAAAATTGAAAATATATTATGTAGATATAAAAATTCATTAGACAAGTACAAAAGGAAATTTGAAATTATAAAGAGCACATAAATGTAAGCATAGATCAACATCACTTATCTAAACTTAAGAGAGGAAAAGGCTTTAAAATGAAGAGCCTTAAGGAGCTGTTGGAAATCAAAAGGTGTGCTATGTGTGGAATTCAAAGATATATGCATTTCCTAGCTTTATTAAAAGATACAATTTTATGATTCAAGAAGCTTATCAAAGCCCAAATAGGAGGGAATAAAAGAGGAAAATCATAATCGTAGGCAAACAACTAAAACAAAAGAAAAAAGAAACATCAGAATCAATGGTAGTATATGGATTAGAATAACATCTTTAAAGAGAAAACAAATAAACCTGTCAACTGAGACTTTTATATCCAATGAAAATATCATTATAAATGAAGGTGAAATAAAGCCTTCCAATACCAAGCCTAAAATGTTGATATGTTTATATTAATATGAGATAAAGTACATTTCAAGATAAAAAGTGTTACCAGAGATGTAGAGGGGCATTCAGAATGATTAAATGCTCAATTAATTAAGAAGGGATTACAAAAACAACCATGGGTATATCTAACAATAAAGCTTCCGAATACATGAAGAAAAAAAAAGGAATTAAATAGAAAAATGAGGAATTCACTCATCATAACTCACAATCAGCAAATGCTAAATAAAATATACAGAAGCATAAGTAACACTATCTGAATAATACTTTCAATGACTTTGACCTAATGAGGATTTGTAGAACATTACATATAAACCTGAAAAACGTACATTTTTAAGTGTAGGTGGCATTTATGCCAGACAATGTATGTATATGATGGGCCATAAATCTAAGCTCAGTAGATTTAAAAGATTTGGAATCATATATAGCATTTCTTCGATTATAGAGAAATTAACTTAAAATCAATAATAGTAGGATACCTAGAAAATCTCAAAACATTCAGAAAATAACAATTCTATGCAAATTCTACACAATCTTTAAGTCAAGGAGTTATTAACTATTTCAACTTCAGAAAAATGAAAGTATAGCATATGAAATCTGTCCTGCAATGTATGCTTTGGAATAATGCCATGCCAATTTATTTACCTGTTGACTGGCTGGTTGTGTGCTATGATTGCAGAATTGAGGAATTGGGACAAAGACCATATAGAATGGCCATACTGAAGTATTTGTGATCTGGCCTTTCACAGAAATAGTTTGCCAAATCTTGTGTTAAGTTATCATTTGCAGCATTTTATTCATGGAGGTGGGGATATTAGCAATATTGTTTATCTAATTTTCATGCCTATACTAATTAAATCTCACCAACTTTTAAGGAGTGGGGGAGAAGTCGTTTGAGTCAATCATACTCATAAATCCCTAGGAACTTCTAACAGTTTATCATAAAGAGATGAAACAGGGAAAGTGAAAGGCAGGTACAGATAACCAAAAACACTCTCAGTTGAGTGAACCTTGCAGGTTGCAAGGTATAAGATATGAAAGGATTCTTTAATATGTGCCAAACACAATGACAATATTAATTGGGTGCTGAGTGTACATGGTATTGCCAAACAGAGCAATAGTTGGGTTCAGGAGCATGACTTTATTGATAGGAATTTTTTTGGTACCAGAGATTGAGCCCAGTGGAGCTTGACCACTGAGACATCCCCAATCCTTTTTAGTGTTTTGAGACTGGGTCTCACAGAGTTGCTTAGGGCCTCTCTAAGTTGCTGAGGCAACTTAGAAAACTTGTGATCCTCCTGCCTCAGCTTCCCAAGCCACTGGGATTACAGGTGTGAGCCACTGTGCCCAGCCTGATACGATTTTTTTTTACTATAGTTCTAATTCTAATATATTTTTTGAAAAATTCAAAATGTATGTAATAAAAAATGAAAGATCTTGGAAAGGAAACTCTAAACTATGCTAACAAAATAATTCTAGAATGGCTGTTACTAAAGTGTTACTTGAAGTTTCAACACCAGGAATAGAAGAGAGTACCTAACAACTGAAGGCTTATAAATGATAGTATTTATTATAATTGCAATTATTAGCTGTTAAGACGTGTTCTTACCTACAAGATAATAATGTACAATTTAGACATTCTGAGCTAATGTAAGCAGAGAGGTTTAAAGATGTGGGTGTCCTCACTCCTTAAATTATTGATTAAACCTTATCTTCACAGTGTTTCCTTTCACTTCTCTTATAGTAATCAGGATGATGAGTCCAAGTATGTGAATTTTTGTTATTCCTTCTACATGTCCAGTAGATCACTTTGTCAGAGAAAAGGTGGGAAACACATGGGAATTTGATCTGTTAAACAGTTGTACCATGCAGAGGATGAAATGATGGCAAAGACCTCTACTACTTATTGGGCACTTCCTCAATTTCAGGTGTTCATACAGTTCACCAGGTAAATACATATTGCTCCATTTTAAAATGGCTGAACTGAGACTCAGAAAGATTAAAGAACTTCTATCAAGGCATACAAATAGTATATGATGAATTCAAGATTTGAATAATAGTCTTTTATGTTTCTAAACCTACTATGCTACACACACACACACACACACACACACACACAATTTATGAAGTATTGTGGCAATGATAAAATGTCAAGTGTTTCATTAATCAGCATGCAGATTTTTAGAACACGATGGACTACACTTTCCAAAGAGGTTAACTTTAATTTTTGCCAGTATTCCTCAATTGATAATGGTTTTTGAAGAATTAGAAAAAAAATTAAAGAAGTTTTTGGAAAGAGAAAATGAGATTTTCTATCAGATAACTAATTACAGCAGTGGCATTTGCATTTAAAAAAATGGTAACTTTATAAATTGCTTTAATAAGGATTTCTTTTTTGCTAAATGTTATTCTTTAATTTTAAAAAGTTTACTTTGTCTATTATCTCTTATTAATATTCAACAAATAAAATTCAAATTACTTGGACCAATTTTATCGAGATAAAACTTCCATCGTGATGTTTCAGTGTTTCTGGATGTCTACTTTGGAGTAATTATGTATTAGAAATTGAAGAGGAATGTTGATTTCTTTTTTGTTTGATTTTAATTTCTTGCCAATTTGTAAGACAATTGAGAATGAAGTAGCAAAGCCAAAGCAAAATTTGGTTTAAGCATGTGTGAAGCAACTGGCTAACAGAATATATAACATAGTTTAATCTAGGCAAGTTTAGATAACATCTATTCATGTATTATTTGTAAAGCTTTGCAATGATAGCATATTTGTAGAGTACTTGAGCCTGGCACATGCTAACCATTCAATAATCATAGCAGTATTTTTTCTTGTAATTATTTTCATTAACTCCCAACCCTAGAAAGACTATTACCACTATTACTGCTACTATCAGAAGTCTCACTTGTAAGATAATGAAGAGTAAAATTAAATGTTCTTTCTCCCTCTCCTTTTTTTTTTTTTTTTTTTTGGTCTTTTTTGTGTTTACTTCTGGAAATGATAAGGTATTTGTGGAGACATATTATAAGTGCTTGGTATTGACCCAACGATAAACAGTAATAGAGAGAATTACACAAGTTCACATGTGTAGCGATACACACAGTGTTCTTCAATATTAGAAGCACTCTTCGGGGAAAGATAGTAAACTCGGAGTCTGTGAAAGTTATACTTTTTTAGAAGACAGATGGATTTTTTATCTGCCATGAAGGCAAATGTATGTGTCAGTGACATTTTGCAAACAACAAACAATGTTTCTTTTGAGGATACTAAATTGGAAATCAGAAAAGAGATGATAGGTAGCACTCATCATGTAGTTAATTTATGCTTATTAGCTAATAAATGATAACATGTAATTAGACAATCAATCAATTTGGTAGCATATTTTTAATTTCTCCAGATATTTGTAGGAATTGATTACTATTGTTTTATTAAGTAACACCATTGCATTATTTAAGGTTGATGTCATTAGCTATAGGCACATGCAAAATATAAAAAGTAAATGTTTAAAGAAAAGGTGACCTTTCATATTAGAGCACAAATAGTAAATGAGCTCTATAACCTCCAACATTGATGTTCCAAGGTAATTTAATAACAAAACCCTTAACTAAAATATAGCAGTGTGACACTATATATCACACTTAGAGGCACTCGCAGCCTGTAAGGGCAGTAAGTTAAAATGATTTTTCCATCCTACCATATTAAATTCAATTAATCTATTACTTGATTGAAAGATATCTGGTTTTATTAGACATTTTCTAGGTATTTGCAGTCATTAATAACACTTGTATATTCATAGTTGTAGCCTGGAGAGACAGCTGTTTATTCATTTCCAAAACAATGGTTCAGACATAGTATTTAGTTTTTATGAAGGATAGACAAGGTCAACTCTGTGTGTGTGTATGTGTTGTGAGAGTTGTGTGTGTGTGTGTGTGTGTGTGTCTCAGAGAGAGAAAGAGAATTTTATTGCTAAGATCCTTTTGACTTTGGAAATAAAAATCTTCAACCTCCAACCACCCTGATAATTTTTAACATTAGCCTGTTCTCTCCAAGAAGACAGAAATCAGATATTTTGGTATTTATATTACATGAGATACTTTGCACAGCATTGTATTCTACAGATATTAATTTTGATTCCAAAGGAACAACAGTTGATATTAAAACTGTTACAAAGCAAAGAAGAAAAATACATGAGACAGAAATTAATCTCAATTATTCTAAATGGCAACCCTCAAGTGATATTCAGGTCATGTATCTGAGTCCTTAAGAACTCCAGTTCTGGAGTCATAGAAACATGAGCTTCAGTCACAGCTGCTCTCAGCTTCATTGCTGAGATTTGCTGATAATGGGCAAGGTAATTATATTCTCTGAATCTTATTTTCCTCAGTGATAAATGGGAAAAACAAAAAAAAACACCTATTGCCTGGGCTTGTAGGAATTATTATCATTGTTATGCATTTGTTTCATGATGTCCAAACAAGCAATTACATTATTGAAAATGTCTTTTGTCTCTAAGATGTTTGAAGAATTTACAGCACTCTTCCTAGAGTGCAACAGGGAGAGTACCAAGGAAATAGCCCCTACCCTCATTTTTTGCAAACTCAACTCTGACTTTTTTCAGAGTTTGGGGAAGCAATGTTCTCTGTGCACAATTAATGGTTGATCTAATCAGTTATATTAATCCTGTATCTTTTACCTGGTTTAGATTAACTCTTTTACCTGCTCTAGTGAGAGAGAGAGAGAGAGAGAAGAAAAAAGGAAAAAAAAAACTAAGAATGATTCTGCTGAATGACTTGGGGAAAATTTTTGCTATTTATAAAAGAGAAGGCTTCTGGGGACCCTTTGCCTTTGGCTTACCTTTACGTGAGAACAAAGTTATTTGGGACTGTGAGGTTTCAAGTGTCAACAGCCATCATGAGGGAAGAGTCAAGAGAACTATAAATGATGAAAAGTCTGATCAATTTGAGCAGCTGAATTAACCTCTGAACTTTTTGTTATTCAAGATTTATTAATAACCATATGTTTAAGCCCCTGATAATAAAGATAGTGTTGTTTGAAGACAAAAGCATTTTGAGGTTGCTACTGTTGTTTAAATGCAAGATTGTGCAAACTTCTTTCTTTGCATGCTCCCAAATGAAGAAGGAATGGGATAATATCTCAAAATGCTAAGGTTAATTGTTTATGTATTTCATTTATTCTTTGATTCAATACATGCTTATAAAGATGTAAAACAAAACATATTTCCTAAGGATTGGATAAAATACCAAACAAATTTGGCAGGACAGTGAATGAGCACCAGCACCTTATGTTGAAATTCCAGGGGCTTGGAGGTATGACAGAACAGAACTTTGACCTGGGCATTACCTAAAGGAAGGCTGTTGGCTTTTAGGACACTACTTTCTCAGAGTCTCTGTAAAGTGAGGATGTAGTGATCCTTACCTCTAGTGTTGCTTCAAAGATTGATGATTAATGTTATCATTTATTTTAAGGTACTATCTCTAACCTTGATAATTAACAGCTGAATGAATAAGTAAATGATACATTTTCACATTGGTACTAGCGATGATAAATTCTACTGAAACTTTAGTTCTCTAAAAAAGAATTGAACAAAATTTATGAAAAAAGACCTATAATTAGGAATTTACATAGTTGTTGAAATGTTTATAGATGTAGAAAGGCTATTGGAAGAATACCATCTATATGCTGTTTACTTTCTTATTTGAGTTAGCTTAAAGTTAATTCTTTGTAGAGCCTGCAGAAAGCAGCTCAGTCTTTGGTTTTAATCCAATGAGGCTCCTCTTAGCTTTCTGACCAAAAGAAAACTGTGGAATAACAAATGTGGATTGCTGGAAACCACCAAATTTTTGGTAATTTGTTACAGAAGTAATAGAAAACTGATACACATGAGGTATAGACTATATATGAATTAAGAGAGAGGCAAATCAAAGAGTGGTAAAATTTCTATTATTTTTCCTTAAAATTCTGATAATGAACATAATAAGTTTTCTGAAAGTCTTTTTCTCAAATTGTTCAGGAGTCTGATATTAAAAATTATACATTTCTACTTTCATCTGTCTAGATTTTAAGTAGAAGTGTTGTTCCTTAAAGTGTTATTAACTGGTAAATGGAATAGATAGTCTATTCAATTTCCCCTCTTGATGGCAGGTATTTTCATTCAATTGGATTTTTTTTTTCCTTAGAAAAACAATTGAACACAGATTTTAGTTACTCTGGGAGTTCTATGAAATTAGATCCTTTATGGATTTATAAATGGAGGAAAGAGAGAAAACACTTTGTACTTGTTGGTATGCTGGAGTATAAAAAGAAAGCATTTAAGGCAGCTCTCCACTCATTAGTCTAGAGAGAGACGTTGGCAACTGCAGTTGGTTGTGGTTTTTAAAATACGAGGTTTAAGGAAAGATTTTAAAACCAAGGATGCATTTCCTCTTGGTTTATTTTTGTATTACTTTTCTTATTCTGGGCTTCACCATGGTCTACTGCCCTCATGTGGATCTGTTAGTGAGGATTAAGAATCAACTGCCTAATTAAAAATTTGTTAATAGCATTACCTTTTCTCTTTTTACTATTAATCTGTTGAGTTTGGTGTTTATGAATATACTGTATTTAATTTTGGAATAATTAGTTTTCAACACTGAAAATATGAAGTTTATCTGAAAGGAATATTTTTAGACCAATTTTCATCAAGAATTTAGAAAAATATCAGAAAACATGAGCTTAGAGCAGAGGTTTTATTTTCTTTCACCATCTGAATCTAAATCACATACTTGTTGATTAGCTGGGTTTTGTTGTTTTTGCATTTAAATAACTAAATCTATGATGAATAGCAAAGTCTGTTTTTTGTGATTAAAGTTCTGCAATAGCACTCAGGGACTTAGAATCTACACTGCTACATGCCTAATGAAAAATGGAAACAATTGTAAGGATTATTAGATAGAGCTGAATTTTAATGATTTAGATTATGTTGACCTAATTTCTTTTGGGAATAATTGTCACGTTTTAATATGTCACTTCCAGAATTTAGACAATTGATTATTTTGTATTTAAGGGGAAACAAATGTTTAAGTCAATAATTTATTATTTTTTAATTGTTTCATTGTTAGGACAAATTCCTTGGAATCTTTCCACCTCAACTTCAGAAAATAAATTTCTCAACTTCAAAATAAATTTCCTTTTGACTCTGTTTCAGGCTAACAGAAATCAAGCATTTTGCCCTACACAGGTAAACAGTTGATTTACATTTTCAGGTTTTCTAAAATTTTTATTTTCTTAGAAGTCTGGCAATAAGTACAATACATTGTCATTCTAAAAATTTTGAAGAAATTTTAATGAAGAAGGTAATAAAAATTGCCTCTGACTAAATTAACAAAATCACTCAATATTTTGTGGGATGTTTGTTTTTAAACCTTTCATTACACACATATAACAGGATAATATTTCAGAAGAAAATTATTTTTTATAACTTTCTTATCACAGGATCTTTTTCTCTTAGTTGGCTCAAGCCATTCTTTGACCTGGGAGAAACATATGGACTGTTAGAGAAGATATTTAGAAAAAGGAAAAAGGATAATAAACACCTGATATTCAAAATTAGATTATCTAAATGTCTTCATAGGGAGTATTCAAAGCCAGTATTCCATAGGGAGAGATTTGTTTTTTCTTAACTTAGAGAAAATAACTTGTATTCCATTAACATTAATAAAACTAGAGTTTAGAAATTGAGAATGGGACCAAGAAATCATGGAAGAATTTAAATGACAAAAGAGAAAAATGAAGATAAAAATAAAAATAAAAAGATCAGAATTCAGGGATAATTTTTCCCTTTTACTTCCTTTCTCTAATCCATTCCAAAGAGCTAAATTTCAAAATGGAGTGTCGGGAAGTTTGATTTTAAAATATACGGAGAAGTTGAAGAAAGTACTGAGAAAGAATAAAACTGAACTAAAATAGGGTGGCCATTTCAGGAGACACCTGTGTGCTTAGGCAGAGTGAAACAGAGGAAGATTAGTTTACAAGAAAGACTCCCAATCCCAGCACTTAGGGAGGCTGAGACAGGAGAATCGCGAGTTCAAAGCCAGCCTCAGCAATGGCGAGGTGCTAAGCAACTCAGTGAGACCCTGTCTCTACATAAAACACAAAATAGGGCTGGGGATGTGGCTCAGTGGTCGAGTGCCCCTGAGTTCAATCCCCAGTACCAAAAAAAAAAAAAAAAAAAAAAAAAAAAA